>JARJDS010008749.1:0-10157 GCA_030264155.1 Atheta pasadenae | reverse complement strand
GCTTATGTTGAATATGAAAAAAGTGATGAAACTTATGACTTGATTGAGTCTTTAGTTCCTGAACAATATTCTGGGAATGGTGTGGGAAAAATTTTAGCTCGGGTTAGATTTTTAATGTTGAATCATTTTGATTGAAGGTTTAATAAATTATTTTTTATTACAGAAAACATTTGACCACATTATCAGTCAAAACCACCGCATCAAGCTGACATGTGACTTTTTGATTCATTTCTACAATCAAAACCGCGACGAATATAAAGAGTATGTTGATTAACCTCACATTTTGTTGAATTTGTATTTAAAAAAACTTGTTTAATTGTGTTTGTAATATACTATATAAATTGTAAAATGGAGTTTACCGACGTGAAAGCGAAAATAAATTTTTTTCTTCGTGAAAAATTATATAACAGCATGTTACTGGCTTGTAATGATGCTTTGAAAAAATTTGTGGGCGAAGTGACATTAAATTTATACCATGCTATGGCTTTGTATTTAAATCAACGATATACGGAATGCGTTAGAGAGTTAGAAATACTAAGAACTGAAACTGATGTACGTCTCGCGTCTACAATTGGGCTGATTTATACTCACAAAAAAACACAAACGACAGATAATGATGTTTTGGGTGCTTTGGACAATGCTTTAAGAGACCATCGCAAGTCAGCAACACCATCTGACTTCTACAACTCAGCTTTTGTTTTGTATTGTTTGGATAAACATGAAAAAGCTTTGGAATATGTTGAGAAATCATTAAAACTAAACCGCGATCAACTGGATGTTCAAGGCCTTAAAGGTTGGATTCTAATTAAATTGGCATATCAAAACAAAACTAATGTTCAAGAATGTATTCAAGTGTTTGAAAAATGCGTGCGCGAATCAAAGAGACATCTTGATTTAAGTATGGGGTTGTGTGAATCATACATGTTAGACAAAAACTATTCAAACAGTTTGAACATAACCAATAAAGCTATTGTTAGGTTCCCGTCAATTAATTTACCATTAATGTACAAAGCTAAAATATTATTTTCCATGCAAGACTTTGACCCTGCCATAGAAAGTTGTAATCGTTTACTAACATCAGAAGATAACAATTATGTTGCTTTAAAACTACTAATCTTAATCCTCCTGAGTCGTGATGGTAATTTTTCGTCAGCTGCTTTAGAAATTAATAAATTCTCACAAGTTTTACAAGTAATCGAACCTAAAAACGCGGTTATTTATATAGAGAACGGCGCGTTGTTTTCGAGGTTATGTGCTAGAGACAGTGCCGTATTACAGGAAACTTATGCTATGTTAGAAAAAGCTGTTTATATCAATACAGGCGACATCGACGCCATGATTGAGTTAGGTTATCAATGTTTGTTACAAAACAAACCTAAGGAAGCTTTAAAATATTATCGCACTGCTTCAAAAACTGATAACACATCATTTAATGCTTTGTTAGGAATGACTTTGAGTGAAATGACTGAAAATACGAAAACTGATCAGATAAAACAACAAATCTTTTTTTTGTTAGAACTCGAAACTGAACCTAATCCTTTATTGTTGTACATGAGAGCTAAGTTAGCTGAAGGAGTTGAATCTAGTATTCAGTTTTTGGAAGAGGCTTGTAGTGAGCAATTAAAACCCATAATGAATCAACCATTTGGTGATTTTTATTTAGCCAAACTTGACCCGGACTTTTTACTACAAGTTGTGAAGTTTTATCTCACATTTGCTCCTCGTACCACTAACATTCAATCAGGTGCAAAGTCAGGCACGCCGAATAATATATTGAGTAATGCGTTAAACACTTTGAGGATTGTAACTAGAGCTTTGCCTGGTCATGAAGAAGCTCATTTGTTGTTTGCGCAAGTCCAGTTTTCTCGTGGTGATTACTTTGAAGCAACGCAAACTTTAAATCATATTATCGAACATAACACTTCAAATAACAATAGTGATGCTTATTTGTTAATGGCTCAAATCCATTTGAACAATGATCAATATGACAGGGCTGCCCAGTCTTTAGAAATAGGGTTAAGTCATGATTTTAAGGTTAGGGACAAACCGCAGTATCATTTAATACAAGGTTTAGTGCATAAAGCTAAAAGTAATTTGGAGGATTGTATTAAATCATTTAATACCGCGTTAAGTTTAACTGATTCAAAGGTTACTAAGTCTGGATCCGGTAGTTTTGAGGATATGTCAATGTCTGATAAAGCTACAATTTTTATTGAGTTGATTAACGCACATAGAGAAGCTAACCAACTTCATGAAGCTTCGAAATTAATGGAAGATGCTATTGAACAGTTTAAAAACACCCCAGAGGAAGCCAGGTTTATGATTTTAAACGCTGAGTCATGTGCTGACCTTGATGATGTCCAGAAAGCTATTGATATGCTATCTAAAGTAACACCGAATGAGTCTTATTATTTGACAGCTAGAACTAAGCTTGCGGAGATATTTTTGGTGCATAGGCAAGATAAGAAAGCTTTTATGAATTGTTATCAAGAGATGGTACAGTTCAATATGAGTCCAGAGAGTTTTTTGTTGTTGGGAGATGCGTACATGACGATTTTGGAGCCGGATAAGGCTTTGGAAGCTTACAACAACGCCTTACAGATGAATCCTGAAGATCCGCAGTTGATGTGTAAGATGGGGAAGGCGTTAATTGATACGCATTATTATAAAAAAGCAGTGAAGTATTTCAAGGAGAGCATTGAAGCTACTGGGAATTCGGAACTTAAGTTACAACTAGCTGAATTGTATATGCAAATGAAAGAATTTGATAAGTCCGAAGAGTTATTGAAAGGAGAAATTGAGCAGGCGAAGATTAAGAATCAAAATGATGATTTGTTGCTTTTACAGCATCGGAGTAAGGTCTATAAACTGTTGGCTGAGGTTTATGATCGAAGTGGGAATGCTAAAGGAGCTGTTGATGTTTTAAAAGCTGGGAGAGATAATCAAAGTCGTGTTAGGAAGATTTTATCCGTCGAACAAGCTGGTAAGTTTATTATTCATTCATTACAAGTAAAAACAAGGTTATGTTGTAATTTTTGTGCCTTGTAATGATTATAGGTTAAGATGTTAACTTTAAAACGTCAATTAGTGTGCTTTACTTATAACTACTTATGTTTTTAGTAATCCCAACTGAAGAAATTGATTTACTTGTTAATTTTAACGTGAAATTAGCTGAAATAGCCGTCAACACGCGTGATAATGGTCAAGCTATTAATTATTACAAAGATGCTTTAGCTGTAACTCCATCAAATCATAAAATTATGGGGTATTTAGCTAAATTATATATGCAGGTATGTGGACATAACCTTACTTTTTGATTAAACACGAGATTACATAACCTTAAATTTACAAATGTTTAGATGAATCATTTGGAATTATGCCAACAAACTTGTTCAAAACTTTTGAACCTTGACAGTGAAAATGAAACAGCGTCAGTGTTAATGGCGGACATATCATTTCGTAAAGTTGATTTTGATATGGCCGTGTTTCATTTCACGCAATTGGTGAATAAACAACCCACAAACTGGGTGGCTTTAGTCCGATTGGTTGAAGTACTCCGTCGTACTGGTAACTTAACCGACATTCCTCAATATTTGAAACAAGCCGAACAATTCTCTGAAAACCAACGCGAACCTGGTTTATTCTATTGCACTGCTTTGTATCAATGGTATACAGGTAATCTAAATGCAGCCTTGAGGAGTTTTAACCAAGCTAGGCAAGATCCTGAATGGGGAGCTGATGCTATCATTAATATGATTGAGATTTGCCTGAATCCGGATGATGATATGTTTGGGGATCAGTTTAATGTCGATGTTGATGATTATGACTACAGAGATTCACGTACAATGGCGATTAAAACAGGTTTGTTGTGGTCACTTAACCTATAAATGTTATAACCTTAAATAACTGATGTGTTTTTTGTTTTGTTTTAAAGCTGAAAGATTGCTGCGTGAATTAAAACAAATAAGTTTTGGTGAATCTGTACTTACTTGTCGTTTGTTACAAAATTTCATCTCGTTGGCATCAAAGGAAAAACATAATATCGAGCGTGCTTTGGAAGATGCTATCAGTTTAGCGTCGCAAGAAAACTATCGAGATCATGTCGGTCCGATTTTAGTTGTAGCAACGGCTTATACGATGTTGAAGCAATCGCAGCGTGCTAAAACGCAATTAAAACGTTTGATAAAAGCTGTATGGACGTTTGAAGATGCGGAATATTTGGAGCGATGTTGGTTGCTGTTAGCGGATTACTATATCCAGTCAGGAAAATATGATTTATCCAGTGACCTTATTAAGAAAGTTTTGCAATATAATAAGGCTTCGAGCAAAGCCTATGAGTTTGCAGGCTTTATTTCGGAGAAAGAACAAAAGTATCGTGACGCTGCTCAACACTACGAAGCTGCTTGGAAGTATAACGGGAAGAATAACCCGAGTATTGGTTATAGGTTAGCTTACAATTTAATGAAATGTAAGCGATACGCTGATGCTATTGATGTAGGACAATTGATCTACAAACAACATCCTGAGTACGTTAAAATCAAGAAGGATATTCTGGATAAATCTATTAATAATCTACGTACTTAACTTAAGTTAAAATTAATTAAAAACAATGTTTAGTATTAATCTATCTACCGTCCATTTTGTTTAGTGTTTAAGATTTGTAATGCTTTCACTTGATTTACTTATTGTATGTTTGATCGACACGAGTTGTTGATGATAAAAATAAATAAAGCACACGTGTTGTTGTCGAAGGTATTTGTTCTTGGCATCGTCGCTTTAATTGGGATTGGCAATGATCTCTAATCCAAATTGAACTCACTTTAGTTGCATTTTGCGTTTAACTAGTGTGTAACTGATTGCTAGCAGTGAGTGGCGACATGTTTACGAAGAAAAAACCAGCGACGAATGTTTCTTGGGCCGGAAGCGACGTTCTCATTGAAGTGCACCACTTGGAATCGGATGTTTCGGACGTTTCCGACATTGATGATGAAATCATGGAAGGTAGAATATTTGAAATCAATGTGGAACGGCTTGGATTTGACATTAATATTCATGAAATTATTATCATAGACATCTAAACAATTAACGACCAACAATTATAAGTACAGAGTTCAAGTATTTGTCGAGTTTTCAAGGACGTGACGTTGTTTTGTATTCATAGTTCCAAGTACATTACTTGAGTAGCACTTATCGCGCCACAAAACGCTAGGAAGCTGGCGACTGCCACCACAGCGGTGGTTGTTCCGGTTACTACAACGATTGTTCCCATACAGATTGATAAGATAAATTGGGCAAGAAACACCATGCTTGATACAATGGCAATGTCGGTTCCCAAACCTCGAACTTGACAACCTGTTACTCCTATTCCTTCGACGTTAAGTTCAAACTGGTAACAAAATTAATTTAAAGGTTAGGTTGTTTAAGGTAGCTAACAACGTTATAAAGTTAGGTTATGTGTGTTTACCGTTCCGGTAGTGTGATAATGCGCAACTAACAAATACGGCATTGTGAATAAAGTTGAGTACATCACACCCGCCGTCCAGCTAAATACAATTACGCCGACTTTGTGTTTGGTTAATGCCATTAAACACATTCCAGACGAGTAGATTAGTAGTCCGCCAACGTAAACACGTTTAGCTCTGTAACATTTTTGAGGTTAAACATTTACCAAGCGTTGCAAAGCTTTATTTTATTAAGGTTATGTTAGGTTAGATTAGGTTATTACCCGTATTTCTTAATAAGTTTTTCGATAACAGATGAATAACAAGCGCATGACAATGAATACATTGACATTCCCCAACAACCAAAACGTACACCATTTTCGTATAATTCACGACTGGTGCTGCCCTCTGGTGCCTGGAACATACATTACATATATTATAACCTTTAAATTATTTAAGGTTACGTTAAGATTTTGTGTTAGGTTATGTTACTTACTGTTGGTGATCCATTAAACACAGCTTCTCCAACAAAATCAGTAAAATACAAGGAGTAACAAACATGTGCCATCCAACAAAATAAATTTGTCAAACATAAAATCTTTAAACTCGCCGGCATACACACAATACTCTGGAGGTATGTTATTAATGACGCTTCAGGATGAACAATTATACTTGATTGCTGTTTTATCATTCGTTTTCTTGCATTTTCTTTCCTGTTTTCTTCAAAATTTTGTTCGTCGTTAGCAACATTTTCGACAGAATTACCATTTTCTTGATTTTGTGTTTCGTTAAAAGTTGTTTCGCTAAAAAACTAAACGTTTTGTTTTTTTAATATAAGAACTAATAAACGTAACGTGACGTCATAACTCGTTTGAGGTTATGATCATGGATGATCCTCTTTTTGTGTATTTTTGGTTAAAAAAATAAAACAAATTTGTTTATTTGTTGTTTTATTGTGTGTTTATATTGTGTGTTGTTTGTTTTATGATGTGAGACTGAAATTGATATTGGAAAGACATAAAACCTCATTGTTTTCTTGCGTCGGTGGGTTGGCTACATTGAGACTGCCATAGCCTGGACTGTTCGTATGCAAATTAGCTTGCTGATAGCTTTCCAATAACTGGAGCGGGATTTCCTTAAAGCTTGTCAACGTCAGCGTCACGCACACGATGAAAATGATTGTGATAAGTGTGAAGACAGCTCGTACGTGTCCTCCCAATAAGATTCCTACGGTGGAACAAACATTCAATTTCAGTGAGAATCAGAGAGAAGATCAGAAAATATTAAGTAGTAAGCTTTGCCAAACAAAACAAACAATTCAATTTGAGATTATTGTGATTTATATACGCGTACTGCGATTTATCAATTGATTAGTGTGTTAAACCACCGTAAATCTTGATTGATATGATCTCGATGATGGCCTAGACATTGTCAAGTATGTGAAACGTGAGAACATAATCAAGATGGCTTTTGTTTTAAGTGCACTTATCTCAATATTAAAGTATTACAACGGAATTTTCTATTTTTAGGTTAAAATTCTTAGATTTAGAATTTTCAAAAATTCAAATTTTGTTTTTTTGGCTTAAACAATACTTTAGAGTCATAAAAATATTATTCTGGTTGATTTATAAGAAAAAAATAATTTTAAGAGGTCCAAATTTTGATTTTACCATAGCGCTTTGTGTAGGATTAAAGCGCTACTCAAAACTTTAAACGCTCATATCTCAAAACTAATTTTTCCAAAGTTTCAAAAACAAATAACTTAGACAATTTTCAACCGAATGACTTGAAATTTGAAATATATCTTAGAATATACATTATCTATATAACTACGTAATTTTAGCGATACATTGTATAGTTAATTTGTTATTAACAATTATATGACAATTTTTAAGCAAATTTTTCACTTTTTACTTTAAAAGTGCGCCATTTGGCCAAAAATCAATAAATCACAATAATTCTTTGTACGTCTATAGCAGTACTAATATAGAATCATGTAAAAATATTGGTTTATTATTATTACAATAATTACAGAAGTTATTTGTCCGGCCGTGGACCCTGACAACAAAAAACACGCCATTGTAAAAACGCTGTAGAGCCGCCATTTTGAAATAAATCGCTTCCAAAAAATTATTTGAATTAGTCACTAACATGTATAATAAAATAGCGTTAAAATGATTTTGTTTTATTTAGTAGTATTTGTGAAAAAAAACTATAAACTCAATATTTTGATTTTGAATTTAAAATTTTACTTGTTGACCTGCGCAATAATTCATTTAACACTTGTACGGTATTTCATTAATTTATTAAACGACTTACCAATGGCGGTGACATCCCAATTAATGCCTCCTAATGCATAACCGAAGAATCCTCCAAGGCCGGCCATTATTGTAAAAGTGCTTAATCCTTTTGCGTGGTCATCTGAATAAAATCAATCATTTTAATCAAATATTTTAATGTTATGTTTTCGTAATTTAAAATTTTATTAGTTATTTTGTGAGTAACAAGTTGTAAATAAAATATTTGGGCTTACCTTCGACTGTGACATCTAAAAGATAAGTCCTCGCCGGGCTTTGACATGCGTCAGCATCAAAATCCAATAAAACCGTTCCTAAAATGGTGAAGAACACACCCCATGGATGACTGTTTGGATATTGAACGTTATTAACATCTTCTTGTCTGTTTTCTTCATCGTTTATTTGAGTAACAGCTGAAGTTCGATGTGAAACTAACGTTTTTATTGTTGTGTTGTAGTATGGATCACCGAAAGAATAACCGATATCTTCACCGTTTGGTACTAGGAGTAATCCTAAAGTAGGTTAATAGGTTAACAAAGAGTTAATGTTTAATGGTTTAATTTATTTTTTTATTAAGTTGATGATTTGGTTGTTAAATTTGCTAAAAACTGTGGAAATTTTATAAAATTTACTAAATTTTTAATCGTGCACGGCGACTTAAATTGATTAAATATGGTCGTTGGGTTTGAAATATCAAAAAATGTTTATAACAAAAGTTGTAGCCAATAAAATTACCTACATTTTATCTTAGTAACATTTTTTGACAAAACGCACCAGTTTTGTGTAATTCGAATAAACATATCATAAGTTAACGCGTTTTTGCGTAAATTTTTTTAGAATTTTTATATAAAAACAATAAAAACTACGATTTGGTGAAAAATACTAAACAATGTTTATAACTAATATTGTTTAGTATAAAATTACCTACATTTTATCTTAGTAACATTTTTTGCTAGAACGCATCAGTTTTGTGTAATTCGCATAAACATATCATAAGTTAACGCGTTTTCGCGTAAAATTTTCTAGATTTTTATACATAAAAACAATAAAAACTACGATATTAGTTTAAAATAGCGAAAAATGTTTATAACAAAAGTTGTTTGTAATAAAATTATCTACATTTTATGTTAGTAACATTTTTTGATAGAACGCACCAGATTTATTTAAATCGCAATATAACCTAAGTTTTAAAACGTGTTTTGGCCAAAATAACAAAAAAAATTAAGTTTATTAATTACTTACCCAATAAAACACCTAATGACATACAGAATATAAAAGGTCTGCGTCGTCCAATGTTTAACGGACACTTGTCACTTAAAGAACCTAAAATAGGAGTGAGGAAGAAGCCAATTAAAGGACTTAAAGCCCACACTAACGTCATATGTTTGTGTTCCACGCCAATTTTCAATAAAGTTGGTGACACAAAGGCAGTTTCTGCTGCATAAGAAAACTCAATGCCCATTACAGCTGCTGAGATTCGGATTAAATCTGATCGAGATTTTTGTCTACAAAACAAAGCATTCTTCAGCCGTGTTTAAAGTTTTAATGAAATTAAATTGAAAATGCATTGATTTAAACTTAAATTACAATAAATTACCTGAAAATATGTGCATGTTCTTCAGTAATTGTATCACCGGGTTGCGGAACACCGAAACACTTCTTTTTAAAACTTTCCAGCAACCCACCGGGATTGTTCTCTTTGTGGGTTGCAAACTTTTCACGAAGATTATCCTTAAATGTATGCCAACGTCCTGTTAGTCCTTGATACTCGTATAATTTTTCAGCCATTTTATTTTTTATTATTTTAAAGTTTTTTTAAATCGATTTTTGTTATTAGTTAATTTTGTTTTTGTTTTTATAAAACATGATGCTTGGTTGAAAAGACCCCGAAGACTGAATGAACATTTATGGACTTGCTGAGCTTTTACTGTGCTGTGCTTTTGCTTGTTGGGGTAGTTAATGAAGTCCCTGTAGACAATGCGAAGTCCTGCGCCGTTTTAGTTCCGATTCCAGTTGCTGTCACTGTCGTTGTCGTTGTCGAAAGAGCAGCGTCCTTCCTGTCTTGATCCGCGCGACGAAGCAATGTTTGTTGTGTGTTGTTCGTACGCGTTTTTCTTGCACACTGGCGATGGTCGTAGCCTGGTGTTCGATGATAAGAAACCTTACTAATTAGGTCGTATAATTGGATCTTGGATCGGAAGCTATGTGCCTGTCGTCACTGTTTTGTCAAGTAATCAATGAATTTTCTTTTTTGATGACGCAAAAAATAATGATAAATCAATTGAGTATTAAATGCTTGTTATTTACTATTGTTTATGTTTTTTTTATATTTTTTTAATTTTTACATTGTAGGTAAAGAAGTATTCTATAGACTACTTTTTGAACCAATTTAAAATTCATCCCCTAAGTATTTTATTTT
>JARJDS010008719.1:0-25738 GCA_030264155.1 Atheta pasadenae | reverse complement strand
GTTTTCATTAAATTGCTGAACTTTAAACCGTGATTAAGAAAAAAGTAAACGGTGAAATTTTTTAAATTAATTTTTAAAAAATATAAAATAAAAGCATTAAATGATTGTCAGTTTTTGGTGAATATCTGCAAGTTAGTTTTTTATTTATAACTTAAATACTGGATCTGAGCAGTACTGTCCTATACAACCAATGTTAATTATCCAATTTTTAATTGAATATATCTCGGAATACAAACGGTCAATCGACTTTAAATTTTAAGGGTTAATGTATTATCACGTCTTTGATAACTATACAAAAATTCATAAATATCTAGTAACATGTCTTAAACACAACAACTACCTTAAATTTAATTTGCTGATAAAGATACTTTGGTTGCCTACCTGAAATTTACAAAAATTACAAAATTAAATGTAATATTGTAATAATCATTAATCATTAATTTCATTATTAATCAATTATACAGATAAAACGATTGAACTTTTGTCATGCTTGGTTATAGATCATTTTAATTGCCATTGCACTTGAGACCAATGTAAAACAATAATTTTACAACAAGATTATACTAAATTGATGTTATTAAAATTATTGTTTCATGTTTTTGTTTCTAGATTTTATTATCGATAATTTAGCTAATCTAAACTTTGAAGTATTTTTTGAAAATACCAAGAATTATCAATAATTTGGATTACAATGAATTCCTCAACGTATCCTGATTGCAATCTAAACAAAACGTATAAAAACACACAAATCATCAGTAATTATCACACTTCTACACTGTCTAGTATTAAATAACATTGTGGAATATTAAATAGAAATACTCTGTAATGAGTGGTAAGTCGAATTATTTGGGAAGTTAATTCAAATTACATTTTTTTATTTTTATTTTTATTTTATTTTGATTGCAGTTGTACTTCAAATCCTGTGTGCGTGTTTGTGCATGCAAGTAGCCTTTGCGGTGAAAGGCCCCATAGCTGAACCAGTATGTGATGCAATTTGTCCAGCTGACAATCCTATTGTGCTTAATCATCATATCCCATACACCAACGATTGCACCAAGTTTTGTCACTGCGCTCACAATGGAAACTGGAAGAAAGACTGTCCCCTTGGACTTCACTTTAATAAAGAGCTGAGCATTTGTGACTGGCCTGAAAATGCTGGATGTGAAAATGGTCCTGTAAACCCACCCACAACTGCTCCACCCAGCAATTCATCCAATGGATGTGAAAATGTATCTTGTGGCAATGATGATTGTTTCAATGTTGCCAACGAAGTGGATTGCCAGAAATATTGCGATTGTAACCATGGAAATGTTGTCGTTAAGGAATGCTCCGATGGACTTTATTTCAATCCTCTCACAGGCAACTGTGACTGGGAAAAAAATGTAGAATGCAATACAAACACAACTACTGCGGCTCCTCCAACTACTACTACTCAAAAGCCTACCACATCTGAGATTACGACTTCAGAAACACCTACAACTACTACCGCCAGCCCTAAACCCCCAAGCTCCACTGAAGGTGGTATTGCAACCGATGATTGCGACGCTGTTTGCCCACCCGTTTTCCCTATTGAAGATAACATCCTATTGCCTCATCCCAGCGGTTACTGCTCTAAATACTGCCATTGTGCTAACAACGGTAACTGGTCTATGGATTGTCCCGAGGGACTTCATTTCAACGCTGATCTTATGGTTTGTGACTGGCCTGCCAATGCCGGTTGTGAAGTTCAGTCATCTACTGCGCCACCAGCGACAACAGCACCTCCAGCAACTACCGCACCTCCTGCGACAACAGCGCCCCCAGCAACTACCGCCAGCCCTAAACCTCCAAGCTCCACTGAAGGTGGTATTGCAACCGATGATTGCGACGCTGTTTGCCCACCCGTTTTCCCTATTGAAGATAACATTCTTTTGCCTCATCCCAGCGGTTACTGCTCTAAATACTGCCATTGTGCTAACAACGGTAACTGGTCTATGGATTGTCCCGAAGGACTTCATTTCAACGCTGATCTTATGGTTTGTGACTGGCCTGCCAATGCCGGTTGTGAAGTTCAGTCATCTACTGCACCACCAGCGTCAACAGCACCTCCAGCAACTACCGAACCTCCAGCAACAACTGCGCCCCCAGCAACTACCGCACCTCCTGCGACAACAGCGCCCCCAGCAACTACCGCCAGCCCTAAACCCCCGAGCTCCACTGAAGGCCCCCTTGCAACCGATGATTGCGATGCTGTTTGCCCACCAGTTTTTCCTATTGAAGATAACAACTTGTTACCCCATCCCAGCGGTGACTGCTCTAAATACTGCCATTGTGCTAACAACGGTAACTGGACTATGGATTGTCCCGAAGGACTTCATTTCAACGCAGATCTTATGGTTTGTGACTGGCCTGCAAATGCTGGTTGTGAAGGAAATGCACCCACAGAAGCGCCACCTACAGCGGCACCTGCAACTACTGAACCACCAGCAACTACCGCCCCTCCAGCGACAACAGCGCCTCCAGCAACTACCGCACCTCCAGCGACAACAGCGCCCCCAGCAACTACCGCTCCTCCAGCAGCCGCAGGAACTTGTGATGATGTTTGCCCAGAAATTTTCCCAATCGAAGAAAACAACCATCTTAAATTCCCAGGTGATTGCACCAAATTCTGCCACTGTGCCAATGACGGCAACTGGGAGAAAGATTGCCCACCTGGTCTTCACTTTAACCAAGACCTTCAAGTCTGTGATTGGCCCCAGGATGCTAACTGCGTAGAATAAACACATGTAAATGTTAATTGCCAATAAATACGCAAACTAAACAAAAGTTAAAAATTCGAATTACTTATAATCCCTTTATAATAATCAAAATATTTATAAAATGTTTATTAATAAAATACATCATTCAATATTCACAAATTTAAAACAAATTATCAGTAAAGTAAATGTAATACTTTGGACAATGTTCATTTAAATTATAAAAATAAAACATAATAAAGAATTAAATTATTAACTGTATCTTAACGTACCAATTAATTGTAATTACATTAATTGCACAGTAATTAACTGACCATTTATTCAATAAATAAATCAATAATTCATTAAATAATCTACTGCTTTACGATAAAAAGAATGCATTTTTAAATGTGTCACCTTACTATTTCATACAATTATGGCCGCTTGCTTACATCCAGAACAAGAAAACCTTCCGTGCTTTACTATTCATTGCATCCTAGTCCAGCGGACCAGTTGCACATACCACCAATCGGATCAAAGCTTAAATTCTTTGGACATGTGTACTCCCAACCAAGCACATCACCAGTTTCCATCTTAGCGCAAGAAATAAACTTCTTACAACTAACCGGATGCGGGAAATTACCTTGATCAAGACATTCAATCACACCAGAACTGTGAATAAGAACTTTACTATGTTCCGGAATAGAAATACGAGGGTTCCCATCGTCGTAATAGTCATAATCGGTTATGGGCTTGTAAGTGTAAGTTTGAATACCTGAAGAAAGTTTATCAAATACCTGTGGTATGTGAGGTTTAG
Organism: Atheta pasadenae; assembly: GCA_030264155.1. Classification (NCBI taxonomy): domain Eukaryota; kingdom Metazoa; phylum Arthropoda; class Insecta; order Coleoptera; family Staphylinidae; genus Atheta; species Atheta pasadenae. The sequence goes on along the minus strand of JARJDS010008719.1, from coordinate 22,207 downwards.
GTGACGTAGCTTTAGTTGTTGTTATTGGAGCTTTGGTTGCTTTAAACCTTCTTGTAGTAGCACGTACTGGAGAAAGGGTACCAGAAGACGCAGGAAGGAATGGACGAGGAGACGATATTACCACTTTATCAATTTGCTGTTCAAATGCCGTGGTGTAAGCCTGAACTGGTTTATCATCAGACAGAATACTATTAGCTGTTTGTACTTGGTACTTGCGTACTTCACGATCAGTTTGATCTTTTGGATGCGTTGGTAGTGGTGCCTTTTGGATATTGTTCAAAGCAACAGCAAAATCGGCTAATTCTGTGGTCTGTTTGAGGTCAAAATGTTGATCCTCGTTAAAATGATCTTCTTTAGAATGTTCAATAGTGGATTCAATACTTTGATCATGTAGTAATTTAGATGTTTTGTTGCTTATACTTGCAGAAGTTGTAATTGTAGTTGTTGGAGATGGTGGAGCAACTGTTGTGGTGGTTGTTACAAGAAAACGTCTTCTAGTTGCTGTTCTAAAACGATTTGTTCCTCTTGTCAAAGTTCCTTCAATAAATATCAAAATATTAGTCAGTTATACAAAAAATCTTCTTACTGTTTAATAGTTAACAAAAAGTTTTTAGGAATAATAGTAAAATGTAAACTAAAGAGTTAAAGTTAATGAGTTTATTAAAAACGTTTACTTCCCCTTTAGACTGGTTGGTATAAGAGCACGAGACAGAACTGATTAGCACAGGATCGAAAGATAGACTGACCAAAAGATGTGTGGAAGTTAAAAAGGAACACGTTGAGTTACAGATAGGGTGAGGCATTGGCAAATAGGAAGCGGGCGCGATGAGTATTGCCATATATGGGCATATCGCAGAGGCTACGACAACAAACATCACGTAGGCCACCTGCGATTTCGCGCTCGTAGGAATTAGGGTGACGGGGTGACGCATAAGAAAAGAAACAAACAAAATCAGTAACGTACACTAAAGACAAAAATTAAGATTGGGGTAAAGAATGTGATATTAGCACAGCCTACTACTACATAACTTGTTTTGTAAAACAATTCAACACACAAAACAATCAATTGTTTGTTTCCTTGAACATTGTTGCAATTCTATGCCTCAAGAACATTCTATACAATATCCGTTGTTGTTTGTGCAAGTTGTGCATTCCGGCGTCTCTTCATGCACGAATAATCAAAGAAATTCACGGTTTACTGGGCGTTTAGCAACGTTTCTAATGGCGACAATTAGCGCATAAGTGTGCATTTCCAATTGGAGAAAGAGTAAAACCGCAAGTTGTAAATGTAAGTACGAGTACCACACAGTATGAACAAAACAAAATCGAATTGAATAAACGTAGCTAACGAAAGTGGGGATCAGTTTTATTGGAGGTGTGCTTAGCCAAACGTAAAAGCATGCTCACCCGGACTTTCAGTAGTGGCCGGTGCGTTGCTCGAAGAAAACGTTGCTGCTGTTGTGGATCTAGTGATCGCTGGTCTTCTCGTCGGCCTCGTCCTAAAAGCAGTTCGCGGTGAAGAAGTCGTCTGCAATTGTTGACTACTGCTACTAGTTCTTCGAATTTCAGGCCGGAATCTTGTACCAGGCCTTTTCGATCGCTATAATTTTATAATAAAACACATTACACATATTTCATTTTAATATTTAAAACATAATGTAAGTAATTGTTAATATTTAACTATGTCCTAAACAATTATAAGTTTATTTAATGAATTAAAAAATAAAGAAACCTTAAACTAATTAATCCTTGGCATTAACGGTAAGTATTTATGAAATATTTTTGTTAATCGTTAAGAATGTCAATGAGTAAACAAAAAATCGAAAGCATGTTGAACTGATTTTAAGCAATTCAAGGTTGTTTTACTTTTAAATGTAGTGATTGTATAGCATAATTTGTGTTGTGTTTGTTTTTTATGTAGCACTCAAATTATTTATAAACGTTTCACATTATTTCACAGTTTGACATTTGAGTAGAGGACAGACAAATGAATAAAACCAAGCACTCCTACGTGGTGCGCGGTTGGGTTTTCTCCTCTATCGGCATGAAACATCTTCGCCATGCACGTCAACATTCCAGCTAAAAGACGTCATGCCAATCTAAGACGACATCGTGCCCACAATCCGAATATTACTTCTCTAGTTTGCGATCAAGTGTGCAAGGAAAGAGAAAGCTAATTAAGACACCACACATTCGTACATCACAAACATTAACAACAATCTGCGACCATTAAAATAAGAAAAGAGACGATTTTGTTTAAACATAAATATAACATATATTTAACATGTATTCTTAGTAAACAAACATGTACAACTTTGTTAGCGTTAACAAAGAATACTTGTATCATACTGGCCTAACAACAATGTTTATAATCTTGATACAATACAATAGAATTTCTATGACTAAGTGCATGTAACTAACAAACTAATTGTTATTGTTTAAAAAAAAGTATAGTTACTAATAGATTACTAATTAGAACAACATACAACTTTGTTTCTACACGCTAAAAACAATTATTCTACATTTAAAAACAAACATGGTGGTGTTTAGTTGGTTTTAGTTCGGTTTATTGGTGTTAAACTACTCACTACAGCGTTACAGTAAGAAAAACTTGGTTAGTTTGATAACAAGTGGCATCAATTGGTGTCTCGGTGTCTGAAAAAACATTCACAGACATGAGTAACAATCAACATAGTGCTGGAGGTGCATGATGAGCAAATTGAATCAACAATTTGTTTCATTTGGTAGTTTTGTACGAGTGTGTACAATTAAAATAATCAAATATAATTACAAACAGATATAACCAACATGGTATTGCTTCATTATGGTAATGGTGAGTTTCACAAGCAAAAGGCAGAGGCCAGTGATTAGAAAGCAGTATGGCGGCATGTACATACATAATTACTTAAAACGCAAAACACCTGGAGAGAATTTTTGGTTTTCTCACTTCGAAATTTATATATACATATATAAAATATATAGACACTTTTAGATTTTTGTTTACCGGTTTTCGCGCCGTTCGATTTCCAACAGCGCGCAACGATTACGATACGATTTCGATATGGAAATTGTTTCGGTTCAACAAGAAACGAGTTTGTAACATTTAGCTAAGTTTAACGTTAAAATTAGGTCGCGTTTGGAGACAAGTTTTTGTGGTTATGTCGCTTTGATTGATTGCTTTCATTCTTCATCATTTTACTTTACGTTTAAAATAATTGAACAACTCTACTTTCTATTCGCGCCTACATTTCATAAATTTCAAATTTTACCTTTTACAAAAATGTTAATTTTTTAATCATTGGTTAACTAAATTATCAAAAGTTAAACAAACAAAACAAAACGTTTACAAACTAATAAATTTATTTTACGTTAAAAACAAACAAAACCGATTATTATTGAAAATATCTAAGGCTTTAAATTACTTGAATATTATTAAAAATCTGTACAAGTTCAAAACCAAACCTAACCTAAAAATCGTGATTGGTAATTTCTTACATTTTATAAAACAAATGGTTAAAAACTATTGTATCTCTTAGGTTTGACTAGCACAAACATTCCTAATTTGTATAGACTTTAGTTTACAACCGAATTCTGCATCTACATCTACAGTTTATGCACTTTTTTTGTTTTTATGTACAGCCACTGCAATGGGAGCAATTTTAATAACTTCCTTATCGTTTCGAGCCACCTCAACCACTTGAGCTTTAATATCGCTGGAATCATCAGTGAGTATCTTCAACGGCACAAACTTGGCTTTTGGATCTATAATCGATTTCTGCGCACGCGCATACTCCGGATCCAAAATCTTAATATTCACGTATTTTGTATGTTGTGTTTCCAACAATTCGTCGCCTTCTTTGTTTTCGATGTTAGTCATGTCCGCAAACGCAGGAGCTTCTGTTCGGAACAATCCTTCCAAAGCTATCGTTGATACTTCGTGGCTGAACAACGGCCTTGGGGTGATTGTTTTAACATTTGATTTGCTCTCAATTAGTATTTGGTTCGGAATAATTTCCACTGATTTAGCATTGACGATAACAGGGTTTTGTCGTGTGTAATTCACCACTTTACTATCACCGTAAATTTCGAATTTGCGATCTTCTCGGTGATTATTAGTATTAAAATATTCCGTTTCAATGTTCGGTCCGTTAATATTAATTTTTAATTCTCCTTTAGGTGAATCGTCACTCTCACCGTTTACAACTTCAATATTTGTCACACGGTTAATCACGCCAAGGTGATCAACTTGCGGACCATTACTGTTGTTAAACTCAACGATACGATTTACTTCAATTAATTTCTCAAAATGATTTGGTACGTCCCCATCGACAGAATTTAATGTTTCTTGATTATCTGTAACTGTAGGTTCAGTTTCGGCGAAGATATGATGGAAAGTTGTAGGTTTATCCGTCGTTGTTCTTGTGTGGTGCTCACGTTCAGTGGTAATCGACTTTTCTGTATTATCAATTTCATTACTGAATGTCGTAATATCTAATTTATCCGTTGTAAAATCAGATGTTGTTTCTGTATCTTCATTTGTAGTAAAATCTATTGGACCACCACCAGTGGTCGCACTTAATGTACTTGAAGTTGTAGAACCAGCAAATGGCGTGTTCATTTTCCTAGCTTTAGTAAACAATTGTTTATTGCGTTGATTTAAAGCTTCAACATTAATATCAGCTAAATCAGCTGTTGTACTAGGTGGTGTGGTGCTTGTGAACCTTTTATAGCCATTTCTTGTTGTTGCTTTACCACGCTTTGTTGTTTTATTGGGGTTAAACGGTGTGTTTGTTCTACGCGTTGATGTTTCTTGTTTGGTATCATGTTTTGGGCTTTTATTTAAATTAAAACGCTGCACAGCAGGACGATTTAAGTTTGGAGTTAGTAATCCTTGTTTATCATCATCTTGTTCTTCACTATCATCAAAATCTTCTTCTTCATCATCCTCAATATCATCATCGTATTTAACATCATCATCTTCATCAACATCATCATCTATTGTAGCTTCAGTTGTACCTTTAGTAAATTTATATGGAGTCCTACTAAAACTCCTAACTGTACTACTTATGGTTTTCAATCTTTCATCATCAATATCTTCCTTGGTAACACCAAACCTAGGTCTGGATCTTAATGTAGATTTTTCTAATTTCCTGAACGGTTTAACAGTTCCATGTCCAACATCGTCAAGTTCTTCCTTTCTAGACTCTTCCAACTGGCTACTATCAGTTGGTCTTAACGTAAATGGCTTTTTGGAACGTCCTGTAAATCTACCAATTGGTTTTGTCGTTGATTCAACCTGAGAACTAGTAAATCCACGTGATTTCAAATCTAATTTAGGCCTAGCTTCCGCTGATTTGTAGATTTTATTTGTATAAGTCGGTGTGGAAGCTGTACTAGAAGTAATGGGTTCATCTGTAACAGATTCAGTAGTTACTTCTTCATCTACATCATCATTTTCCTCTTCCTTATCGACATCTGAATCTTGAACATCAACAGGTTTATTTGTGGTTGCTTCAACCGGTTCAATTTCTACATCCTTTTCTGTAACCTTGTCAATTTCAGTGGTTGTTGAAGTAGTTATAGAAGCATCTGTAGTTTGTGTTGTGCTCGATACGGAATTCAAGTTATATTTATTACTAGAAACAGGAATTAGTCTGGTTTTAATTGGAATTGCAATAACATCATCATCTGGTAAAGATGGCGTTGTGGAAGTTGTCGGACGAATACGTTTGATAATTCTAAACTTCCGATTACTTTCCGTAGTTTTTTCTTTGTCTTCACTTAGTAAAACATGTTCCGGTTCAACACTATCAGTTGATATAGTAGATGGCGTTGTGGATGTTACTTTCCTCAAAATAATTCTTGTTCTTACAATAATATTTGGCTCGGTACTTCGACTATTACCAATAGTCGATTGGGAAGTTGCTTGAACATCTTCCTCTTCACTAATGGCACTTGTAGGTGTTGTGTAACGAATACGTTTAATGACTTTCCGTGGAATTACCTTAGCATCGTCTTTTATGGCATTTGTATTTGCACGATTCAAATCACTATTTTCCAAAATATTACTCTCTGATAAATTAATATTCTCATCTTCATCATCATCATTATTACTAGTATCTATTTCATTTCTTCTGCGATACGGCAATGGCGTAGTGCTTCTTCCCCGGAATCTTCTTGCTTGACTAACTTCTGATTGTTCCGTTGTAGAAACTGTCGCTGATGTTGAGACACTAACAGGACGTAACCTTCGTACATGCGTGCGCTGTACCTTGTTCACTGTTGGTTGTTCCGTTGTGGACCTAATTCTAATATTTACACCCTCATCACTAACCGTTGTCGTTGGACGGCGTCTACTGCTACCAAACTGTGAATTTTCCAAATATTTTCGTGCTAGAGTTAAAGTACGTGAGCCCGTTTTTAAAGATTGTTGTGTCGTTGTTGTAGTAGATGTAGATGTAGATGCGGGTAAAGTATCAGTGCTAATGGGTGCTTGTGTAACTACAGTGCTAGTGGTTGTGCGTGGACGAGATCGTCTACCAGCGTGGTTAGGATTATTTACATTGAAAGCGAAATCAACTGCTGTGAGTGATGATAAATCGCTGATGGCTGATGTTTCTGGTCTGTAATGGCGTTCAGTGTGATCGATGTGCTGTTGTTGTTCTTGTTGCTGATCTGGTAGTTTTTGTGAATCGGTTTTAAGCGTGAAACGTGCCGTACCCCTAATCCTACTTCTGGTTTGTGTCTGTACATTGCTATCAACATCCACCGCATGTAGTCGTGTTCTTAGTGACTTAGAACTCACCTTTGGGGTTTCCGTCTCGACGCGAGATGTTGTTGATGGTAATGCTGGAGCTAACTTTGTCGTACTAGTTGTTGTCGTAGTTGTTGGTGGTGGTACCAACTTGCCGTTTGTGCTGATTGAAAATGGACGCGGTTCCAATAATTGAGGTTCAATTATTTCGGTTTTTAGTGCCTCAGTGCTACTCTGAATTGGGGTAATTGATGGCGTTGTTGTTTCAAAGCTTAATGTGTGACTTAATGGTTCTTCGCTAATGAATGTTAAAAGCGTGTTAGTAATTTTCGAATTAGTGTCAACCGTAGGAGATGAAAAACTTGTAGTTATTTCTTCTTCCTTTTCTTCTTGCTCAGTCACTGGACTAGCTGCTGTTGTACTACGTCTAATCTCTTTATATCTAAACAAAACAAGCAATTAATTCATAAAAACCTGAATCACCAACAATTAATAATAACAACAAACCTTGAAGTAGAAGCTTCAGTAGTTGATGATCTTTGGCGATTAAGAACCACGTAATTAGGAGATGCTGTATCCACTTCTTCTTCACCTAACACATCCCTACAACAACAATAAACAATAAATATTTACCACAATAAATTATAAACCTAGATAATCTACCTATTTAAAGTTTCCTTTTGTTTTTCTTCATTTGTTTCAGTTGTTGTTGTTGTTGTAGTAGGCCTTGATCGTCGTAAAGTAACATAAGGCGATTTATATGTCGTAGAAATTTCAGGTTTCTTAGAAACTTCTTCATTTTCTTCAACTTCATCATCATCTTCTTCATCGTCTTGTGGTAAAGCAGTTGTAGAAACTCTATTTCTTCTTAAAGAAATATATTTAGGTTTTCCTTGAACTGAAGCTACCTCATCCTTTTCTTCTTTATCCTCTACAACAGTTTCTGGAGTCTCCTCAACACTAGTAGTTCTATAAATCAATAATGTCATCAATTTTCTTATATTTTACATGTTAAAACAAAAAAAAATTACCTGGCACGTGCAATAGTTGAATATTTAGGTCTCCCAACAGTTTTAACCGTTTGATCTTCTTTTGTAATACCTTCGTTTTGAGGTCCTCGACTATTTCTGTTTCTATTGATCGTATTATAATTAATAGAATTTTGCCTAACAGGAGGACTAGCTAATTTTGTTTTGGCTAACACTTTTTGATACTTGATGATCTGCTTCAGGGGCGACGTAGTTGTAGATCCTGGTTGTTTGTCATCATCATCTTTAAAGTTCAACTGTTTTTCAAGTTCTTCAATACCTCCAGCTTTCTTAATTAATTCTAATAATTCTTTAATAACTTGTGGATCTTCCGAATCAGATTCCGTGTTGTTGGTGTCTTTACGTTCTTCATCTTCATATTCTTCGTATTCATCCTCCTATACAATAATGAAAGCAAAGATATTTTAGATATTTTATAAGTTTAGTACAAAAAAAACCAATAACATACTTCATATTCTGGAGTGGTGCTTGAGGTCGTTGATACAAAAGTGGTTCGGCTGGTCGCGGCTGTGATTTTTGGTGGTGGTCGACGGGTAGAAAATATTGACAAAGAAGCTGGTCTTTTGGTTGTTTTTTCTGTTGTTGTAGTAGTACTGCCCACTTTAGTGACTGTTGCTTCAGTGGTTGTAGTTGTTGTAGTTTTAGTCTTTTTATTACACAACACGTTTTGAGTGTAGTCACAAGAAGATGCTGCTTTGTTGAAGTATAAACCAGAAGGACATGTGAATTGATGAGCGATAATACCCAATTCAGAGGGTCCACTGAGACACCAGAAATATTTCTTACAATCGCGTGGGTGAGGATAAAAACCTTCGTCTTCACACTTGAAATCTATAAAATTAAAGTTAAAAGGTATAATAAACCTTAAAGTTGAGGTGTTTACGAGAATATTTTAAATAGTTTATTAAAAACGTTTACTTCCACTATACACAATTTGGTATCAGAGCACGAGACAGAACTGATTTGAATGGAATCGAAAGATAGATTGACGAAAAGATGTGTGGAAGTTACAAAGGAAAACGTTGAGTTAAAGATAGGGTGAGACATTAGCAAATAGAAAGCGGGCAAGGTGAGTATTGCCATATATGGGCATATCGCAAGGGCGACGACAACATGCATCACGTAGGCCACCTGCGATTTAGCGCTCGTAAGAATTAGGGTGACGGGGTGACGCATAAGAAAAGAAACACACAAAATCAGTAACATACACTAAACTCAAAATTTAAACACAAAGTTATTCACAAATTTTTTTACTTACCACCGCCCGGATCTGGGGTCGTTGGTGGTTCGGGTGTTTTATAGCTAGGAGTGGTCACCACCAAACTACTTCCACTATTCTCTCGCACAGGTTCATTTGCTTCAGTAGTCGAAGTTTTTGATGATTTGCGAGCTCCAGGACGACGTCTTCGAGTTGAAGTACTACCAGAGTTGTTTGTTTCTTCAACACGACCTTGGGGACGTTTTCTAGAAGAAGTGGACTCACCTCCCTGCCGACCACCACTATTTCTAGTTCTTTCCGTGGATGGTTCTTCGGTAGTTTTAGAACGAAGTCTACTAGTTCGAGGTTTGGCGTTTTTCGTTGATTTCTGAATGGCATTTTCATTACCCAATCTATCACAAAATAATAAAATAACATAAATAATGGTTTATTAACTTTATAGTTTCTCCAACATACCCTAATGCATCAACTAAAGCTTCTTTAGCTGCTTCGATAATAGGATACGATTTATTGTGGCATGTTCCTCGGAAATCGTCATTATCAATAGACCAGAACATAATACCACCAAGATCTTTATCTGCTACATATTGAGCTTTCTTTCTAGCAATTGCTTCATCATCATAACCGACCCATTGGTTTTCTTTGTACGCATAAGGACCCATGGCATCTTCATTTGGTTGTACAACTGTCCATTCTCCACTGTTTACAGCTTCACAAATCTTTTACAAAAGAAAATATTAGGTATTATTAAAAATTGTTTATAAAAAAATATAAAAACTAAAAAACGCACTTCATAATAAGCTAAATATCCATTTTCTCTGGTAGCATCTCCCATTTCACCAGGCCCATCAGCCGGCGCTCCAATGTCATTGGCATCAGGATTAAACAGCGTGTAGGAGCGCCCATAAGTCGGTATTCCAAGAACAAGTTTATCACTTATGGCACCAGCCTTCAAATAATGTTGTATTGTGTGCTCCTGCAAAACGAGCACCCACATGCTGTTATTAAGTGGACAACACCATTTACAAAAAAATGACAACCAAATCGGGATTGAACAACAATGCAAAAATAAACATCCTCCTCAACATCAACATCAACAACGCACATCAGCAATATAAATATAGATTCACGATGTAGGTATCTTCACAATACCACCTACGATGGTTATAAACTTTATTGGTGATGAGTATGAGATATATGCTAAAGAGGAAATTGCAACAGTGACCATGAACTCGCCTTTACCATTTTGCATTTTTAACATTCAACAAAGTCACAACCAGACAATTGATACTTACAATATTCAATTCGGTATCATAGTTGTATTCATTGTCTTCTTCCAAGGGATACAATGGAGCATGATGGTTCACGGAAGGCTCAAACGCCGAATGGTAGTCATAACTTAAAATATTCATCCAATCCAGGTATCTTTAATAAATAAAAATAGAAATTAATGTTGTGTAATACAATTGTTATGCCTTGATAATCAAGTAAATGCTAATAACTAGGTGTGATATGCAAATTCAAGAAATGCATATTTAATAACTGCCGTGCAGCCGGTTAAAAACGTGCAGTAAGTTGGTATTTATTGCAGTTTTTGCTCAGTTTAGTTGCGGTTAAAAACTTAAATCATAGTGAGCAATAACCAGAAGCAATGTTTCCTAATGTATGCATATACACGTTCATATTTATTTATGAATACAAGCCGGCAAAACGTATACAATTACAAAAACCTACTAATTTTAGGATAATCTATGTTATTTTGTACTTATATCATGTAGCATAAGTTATTGCTTTAAATTTTTAGTTTGGTATGCAATTTATATTTATAAAAGAGAGATTTGTATGTAAATTTGTAAATTCTGAGTCGTTTTGACTTTTTAAACTTTTTTTGGAATTAAATTTTAAAACTAAAGTAATAAATGTCAAGAATTATTTAATTTAACTTTAACATTTTTGTAATTTAACTTACAATCCGCTAAAATCTGTAATTGCATTAAAATTATTGGAAGCAGTAAAAAAGGTCAGAAGATGTTGGAGAAATATTTAAACGCCATCATGAATTTACAGTGCGTCGAACCAGTATTGAGTTTCTGTTCTGACTAATCACAGCGCGTTTGGAATATATATTTACTGTACACAGCGTTGACTCAATGTTCCAACCAATCACAGCGCGTGTAGTTTGAAATCCCTTTCTACTGGAACTCGTTGCTAGGGCATGTTGATTTGTACCTTAGCAACGGCCTGTGTATAATAGTCGGCCATCATGGATTTACACTGTGTACGACGCAGCGTTGCCCCCACTTCTGACCAATAGCACGGCGTTAGGGCGTATATAAAATGTAACATAGAAGTTAATATGTACTTTTTTGACTTGCACGTTTTCTTGTATCTATCTACCCCTCTTTTCTACGTAAAGAAATTAATTAATATAAACAAATCTTAAATGCAATCAAAATATTTCTATTTAACAGGTAATCACTACTTAGTATCACTACAACAGAAATTGAATTCAAAAACACGAAAAAAAACTAAAAATAAAGATTTAAAAATATATACTCACTTCATAAGCTTTGGTACATCATATCCTTTGTTAATATATTCAATACCAGCTGGTACAGCCATAGTTAAAAGCAATCGTGGTCTTCCAGTTTTCTTTGATTCTCTCTCAAACTCTTCTCTCAATTCTTGAACCAACTGCGCATAGTTATCTCTATCTCTAGCTTTACCACCATCACGGAAGCTAGGATATTCCCAATCAAGATCCAACCCATCAAAATGATTCTGTCTCAAGAACTTAACAACATTCTTAACAAGCTCCTTTCTTCTTTCAGCACTTGCAACCATTGGCGAAAATCTCGACGAACCTTCATTCCAACCACCAATAGCCAACATAGTTTTCAAATTCTTGTTGTAAGTTTTTAATCCAGTAAATTTGGCATAACCACCTATAGAAACAAGTTTTTATTTAACACATTAACTAAAATTAAATTAAAGAGAATTTATATCTTAATTATCTTAGAGTTACAAATGGTAAGTTGTCCAATTTGTAACATAAATCCAAACATATTCTGGGTTAATATGTCTGAACTCGTGCTATTATCTAACAAACGTGCAAATACACAAACAAATCGTGTTTGTATGTGTAACAATTTGTTATGGCAATTAAAGATTATAACTTTGTATAATTTTCTTTTATTTTACTTTTAGCTTCAGTTAATAAACAAATAACCATTGTAGTTGATTTTTCATAGTTTGTTATAAATTAAATGCTGGCTATGTAGGTAAATTGCACAAGCGCGCTACGCCGATGTTTTCAGATACCAAGAGTAATAATGAAAGTTGCTTTATTGGATACAATGCAAATTGTAATTACACACCCATGAGTATGAGTGTACGACAAGAAAGTTTTGTTTTAACAAGGCGACAACTAAAGCAATCGAAAGCATGTCAATTTACATACATGAATTTTATGCTAATTTAAATTTATAGTGTTAATCAATTAATTAACCAACGCCTGATTTTATAGCATTGTACATTTACTATGAAAATACTTAACAATTGCAATAAATAAATCAATGAATCAGCATAACAGTGAGTCATATACAACTAGTTTAATACCTTTTTCCACATCTTGGTATTTATCAAACGGCTTCAGTGTGTTTTCCTTGGTAAATCCGCCGAAGGCGTACACGAGATGAGTGCAGAGGTAAGGATTGATATTCTGCGGGCTGAATTTGGCGGTGCCAGGTCTGTACACCGACCAATTCGTGTAATAACATACTACTCTCAATTCCTTTGAGGAAATTTCTAAAATCTTTATAAACATAAACACTAACAGCCATAGCCAACGATGTTGTGTCCCCTGGAACAAAAGAAATCAATGTTAAATCGTAATTTAATTAAATAAACATTTGCATTATAACATAATCACATCAAACACAAATTAAACAAATATGTATAAGTTTATTATGTAATAGTTAATTTAATAAAATGGAAAACTACGCTCAAGAAATAAAGAAGCGAAGGTAGTTCACATAATCATTATTTATACCACGTTGTGGAAAAAGACAATGAAAAACGTCTATTGTCTTTGGTTCTGAGTAACCTCATATAGTTCTGCATATTCATAAAGTCGTGGGGCAAACGTGTAGTCAGAGAATATATTAGTTTCCCTTACATATACACTCACAAACTCATATAAGAATTGTTAATGTTATAAATTACGTTACATAGTTGTGAGGTTATGTTACGTACAGTGACAAGGTAACGTTGTTGTCGTTGTACATCTTGTTTATTCAAAGCAGTCTAAGGCTTTGTTACTGTAATAGTTTATAAGATAAAAATTATATGTATACATTACTTAATTAATAGTTAATAGTTAGTAATACTTATTTTTTCTTGAGTTATTGAAGATATGCAACCCAAAACTCATATTTTGATGCACATTTCATAATTTACGGTAGGCAACTTTATTTACACCACCGTTTAATATAAAATTATTAGAATATTTTAACACACAGTGAAATATACCAATAATAACAATGCATTAATGCAATTTGTAACACCTATCAGTTTTCTTATTGCATAACATACTCGTAACTTGTACTTGTCTTAATCACAAACCACGGTAATTTTAATTTATTTCTCTGTATGTAGAAATAAATCTATTTCGCCGTGGTTTGTGATTAATAGATTGGAATTTAACAAATGTACAATATCAAGATATTATTATTCATTAATATTGAATAAAAACAACAACATTAAAGTCAACATTTGTGTAATTCTTGATCTGATTTAATTCTTGCATTTGTTTTTGTTTGTTTTGTTGTCTCGAATTCTACAAGTTTGCAAGTTCTTGACACAAATTATACGCATAATAAAGTATTAAACTTGTAGCTTGTAACAATTTTACTTAGAGGGAACACTTTTGATTCATTCAAATGCAATGTGTGCAATTGCACTAATTTACAACAAAGTCGATTCGTTTTGCTTCAATTTGTAAACGTTGAGAACGAAAACGGAGGAACGAACAAGTAAGAAATTTACATTTTCACATTGTGCAATATGCTACACAAACGCTACATAAAACAAAACGCAAAACTGAGCAATTGCCCTAGAAAGTACCGGACAAAACCACGCAAATTTAATTCTGAATGAAAAATCACGTCTACTTATCTTAATCTTAATGCATTATCTCATTTATGTACTTATTGTACTTGTTGTACTTGTTATACCGTTTTAGTTTACTGTAGAATTGGTCAATTTACTGGTAATTTATTTTACAACTTAATTTTGTTAATAAATTGTAGAGTAATCCGCAAACATTTTTAGAGAAATGTTTTAAACAAATTGAAAAGTTCATAATTTCTTAAAGATATAACTATAATACTTTAAAATTAAGAATAATTTAGCGAGAGTAATTAAACAATTAACGTTTTTTTGCCAGAATGATTAGAAACTAGTGACATCTACCAGCAAAATGATAAACTAAAATATAATATCTTTTACACCCAACAACCGAAACATTTGCACTCTAAAAATCAGCTCGGACTTTTTTCCGAACAAATTAAACAAAAAAATCGAATAATACAAATATTGCGCCATCTACAAACAAAATACTGAACTATGATGATTTAATAACATAACCTAAAACCTAGGTTTTGTTATATTTTAAAACAGCAATTTTTTTAGTATAGTAAATTGTACAAAACTAAGAAAATTAATTGTAAAATTCATAATTAGCAAAACTAATTTTAATTACCTTCATAATTTAAAAAAATCTTAAAATAAAAATTAAACATTAAAGCTTTCATTTACCAACATAAATTTTAAAAATATTAAAATTAGTATAGTAAAACTACATTAATCAAACGTACAAGTTTTTGATGATGTTTAATTAGATGAGTAATTACACCTCGTACTTAATCGTTACAAATCCCACTTAATCCAACTTACCCATCATTCAAATTACACTCCTACATTAATTACGGCATACTCTTTACCTATATGAAATTTAATTAAAACCAATGAGTCGAAAGTTAATTGACCTTCCCATCGTTTGGTTATTTTATATTTTTTGTGTGAATAACCCGTTGGGAACGATGATTAAATTTATATTTGTATATTACGAAGGCATATTTTGGCTTTTACTTTCTTTGGATGGCTTTCATTGAATCGTTGAATATTTTAATTTAATTTGTTCGAATCATTTATGTTAAATTATGTGCGTAAAGTGTTACGAAATCGTCGTGAAATCATCACTGTTCATCAACATTTTATTATTATTTTTAATGTTTAATAAAAGAATTTATTAATTTGTGTAAGCTTTTTTTGAGATAATTAAACAACTGAATTCCACAATTCGCTAGTTACTAACTATTCCTTGTTTACTTGTTTTGTTGTAAACAAACAATGCTTATTAAAGTGAAATCATTTTATTTATTGTATAATCCGTTACTTCCTGTAAACCGGATGTTCATAATTCGTAACAGTAATATTGGATGGGTAAAGGAAATTCTTTATTTGGAGCAACACCTAAAGAATGAAATTATTGTAATTTGTTGGTTACTTTTTTGGTATTAGTTAATTATTCACACTTCTATAATTTATATTATTTATGTTCATGTTAATTGCATTATGCAATAAATAATAACGGTTTAATAAATTTACGAATGGGTCATGCATTATAATATTTATTATGGCATATAATTATATTATATTATAATTATAAATAAATGCTGATAAATGAGAATAAAGTATATATAAAATAATTGCACCAGAAGGGGTAGTAGATGTGCTCGACTTGGAGTCTCGCAATGAACTGAACTTTATTTTACAAACGATTTGAATGGTAAACTTCAATAAAAACAAAACAATATCAAAGCCTACTTGTACGGTGTAGCGATATGTTGATACATCAAGGCATACTTGATTCCTAACAGGCTTTTGTTTCTAGTACTTGCATTCAATAAAATACATTTCGTTAAACTGATTCAATTCCTCGAAATTGTTACGTTATGGTTGACATTGATATTTTCTCAATTAAATGCGTAAATCACTTCCATAGTAGTAGATAATCCTTTATTAATCCGTCTTATGATAATAAATTTCTCCAAGTTTCCAAATATAACTTGAAAAAAAATACTAAAATAAAAAAAAGTACAGCATGTCGTCATTCTATAGAAATGTTTACAATATTATGTAACTAGTGACTCTATACCTGCACACGCTGCAGGTAATTGCAATTCGTTCTTTAATTAAAATCATTTAAACTAATGCAGGGTACATTAGCAATAACAAACTGCACGTATCTGAAATTCTCAACAACCTCAATAGACTCAATGGTACAGTGTGGTAAGTACAGTTCGACAATTGATCTCTGTTGAGAGTTTGAAACTGTGTTTCTGTTACAAACACATCACGCCAAATGAACCATTAAACAAGAACAAACGTTGGTAGCACTCATTTGAAATACACAACATACTCAATACTCTCAATACTCTTAATACTTTCAATACTCAGTATCTCACCAATGTGAGTTCAATAAGCATTGAATAAGTTAATTCCGCGTATTCACACATTTATTACTCCGTTTGGCGGAGTTTACTGGACGCTAGAGTCGCCGATTTGTTTCGCGTTTGGAATGCGCACCTTACACGTCGTTTCGCAACGTCTTTACTCAATCGCATCGATAAGGCCTTAGCTGGACTCGTCGAAGCCTGGATGCCAAGAGAAAGTGGACGACTATGTCGTGTTGACGCCGGAATCGAATTCAATATACGCTAAGAAATTCCACTGAATGTTAAGAAAACCCAAGATGGAGTAACTAACATTGGTACAGATCTATATATATATATATATAAATAAATAAATATAAAAAGAAACAAACAAAATACGAAATAATTTCGGTTTATTTGCATTTTACGTGGGATTTGTGAAGTTACCAACAGTAGTTAATAAATATACATTTATTGTATTGTCCTATAGAAAGTTTATTAGCTATAAATAAATATAAGTGAACGATGAGTTTTAAAAGTTAATTTTAAGTACGCCTAGGGTCATTTTCTTATTAAATTAAAAACAACTGCAACGAATTGATTTAGTATTTCTAACAAACAACAATTTTTGGCGTTGTTTGCTTTTGTTTTGCTTTGAACTTGATCTAGTTTAAAGTATTTTATGACATCCGGATATGACTTTACAAGTTTTTAGTAATTAAATGTTAGGCAAGTACCTTGTACCTAGGTAGAATGTAGTAAATAAGATAACAAATCTTACTCATCAACAATGAATGATTCTAGGCAATTCCGATTCAAGTTATATCTAAATTATTTACCTTAGTAACATAAGTAAAATGCAGAAAATTTACTTCCAAACACATATTGATTAAAATTATGATTATATTTAGAAGTACCCATTTAAATTTTTTTTTATCACAAAACCTACTAGGGTGTATTAACCAAAAAAAGGTTAAAATTTTTGTTAGAAGGACAATTCCACGATTTTGTGTCATCAATTCTAACAAAACAAGTACGTCAATATTAACCACAAATATATCTTTGTTTTATTCAAGCAATACTTCAGAATTTTGTTTCGATAAATTCCCAAGATAAAAAATATTTCTTGTTTTTAGTAAAAACTACTGTTTTTGTGTTTTGTGACATTAAACAAAAATATAAAAATAGTTTTTATGTGTCAAGCCAGATCTAGTTTAAAGTACTTTATAACAACTGGATGCAACAATGCATTAAGTATCAGAATAGCTTATTATAATGATGATTTAATATAATACGTAGAACAAGTCACTAATCCCATACTTCAAAAAAAGAATTCTCAGTAAAAACCAGGAAATAAATTATTATTGTGTTACCCTTTAGACCAACAAGATTCAAATTATAAGTACTGTAAGATAAAAATGAATTAAAAATCATATCAATACATCAATTATATTGTTTACACAAACATTTTGCTATTAATCAGATATTTTAAGATGTTTTTTAATCAAAAATAATTAAAATGAACGCATTTGATGTAGATGCATCCAAAGATAATGTTTTGATTGCATCTTGGTACAAATATATAGCACTTTCATAAAAAATATTCAAAAAAATCAAGTATTTAACTCAAGGTGAATTGTAATCTAGCCACGTTTTTGAGTGTTAAGGTATTTATTTCACATTTAAATAAATTCAACATTAAAACAGGAATTTTTATTATAAAATTAATTTTAATATGAATTTTTAAAATGTTTAGAATTATTGCAGATAATTTATTTGACTTTAGAAATAACTGGCGCCATCTACTAAAAAATGGTAGTAAAACTGTATATTCTTCGAAGTATCTTCTTGAATTTTGTTAAATAGTTTTACAAACTTTACTATTAACATATTTGTTAACAATTTAACCAAAAATTGTTACTAAAATATAAATAATAAAAATATTCTTTTAAACATCTTTTATAACTTAAGTTAAAATATTTTTAATATTTACTTAATAAATTATTTTTTAAAACTATCAATATAATTAAAATCAGTATCACATCTTTTTAATATTCTAATAAAACAACTAAAATATTTACTTTTGTTAATATTTTTTAACATTTAATTGAAAATAATTAAAAAGTTTTAAAAGTTGCAAAAAATACATTTAGCAAAATAGAAGTAAAACAACAAATCGATTTTGTTTAAATAATGTTTAAATATGTTCATTAAACATCTAAAATATAGGTAATGTTATGCAAGTTGCAAACTTTTTTTTTTAATATTGATTAAATCAAGTTTACTGCATTTAAAATATCTATCTTCAAATATCAATCGTTTATTTACTAAACACATGCCAACAGTCTAGTAATAGAATTTGGTAATAGAATTCACTGGTAATGGTAATATAATCACAGTCATGAGCACGCGAAATGACAGCTTACAAATTCGTAAATCATCAAACATCATTTATTCTCATAAATCCTGTTCAGCAAGTCGCAAAATCTAAAAAAAAACTTGAAACGGAATAAAAAATCGTGATAAACATCATCAAACTTTATAAAACGTACAAGCCAAAATATTACCATTAATCGATTACGTGGCATGTGCACTTGTAACTTTGATGATCGTACTAAATACATAAGTAACGTTCACTTTTATTAATCTTTTTTGTTTCATTATTTATCGTTAATGTTTTTAAAAGTACATACTTTTGAAATTTGGACTAGTTGAAGGATCTTCTTATAATCGCGATTATAAATTATGATTAATAAGTCACACAAATATGCCGTGTCTACAATTGTTTTTTACAACGCAATATGTATTGCAATAAAAATATTAAAACTTAATACATAGACGTCAAAACAAAGATTAGTTCGGCTGTGTTGTGAAATTTCGATGCAATATTTTTTATAAAATGTTATCAAGGTAATCCTTTAAATTATTATGACTAATATTTGTAATAAAAGTTATTAATATTAAAAACAGAAAATCAATGGGAATATTTTCTTTAAATTACCGCTAATGCTAAACAAATATTGATAATTTTATTAAATATTCGTATTTTGTATTTTAGTGACTAATCAGAGTAAAATGTTTTATGCGATTTGAACGAAATTTAAGATTTTTATCAATAATAATAATAATAATAAAGATAAGATTTCGATTATTTAGTGTCAAACGCTTGTAAATACAATTATTTCTTAATATTCATTCATTGTCAAGTCATTGTTTTTTTATATTTTTTATCAAAAATTATCAAATAATATTTGGATAATGTTGCACTTAATTTGAAAAGGGTTTAAGTAATAAGTTGATGCGTTGAAGCATTAATTAGTTTAGTTTTTTAAAATTAAGTTTTAAAATAATCTCATTGGAACAACCAAGCAATATGTTGATTGTTTGAGCACAGCCAACTTTAATTTTAAATGAAACAAATAAAACATGGGATAAAACGTCAGTCGAACTAAAACAAATGCCATAACCACGGCCAACTTTATCTTTTCTTTTATCAAAAAACAAAAAACAAAAGTTTCTGTGTTTCTGTGTAGTACAACAAAACTGAATTATTCTTTGAATATTCATACTAAGGTAAAATTAACGTAATTTAAAACTAAACAACTTTTGTTACAAAAAAAAATAATTTTGTGTGTTTTTGTTTTACTACTAATAAAACAAAATTTACTAATACAAAAATATCATTATCTATGTAGAATTTAACAAGTTAAAACTAGGTTATCTTAGATATAAATTTAATGTACAATTAAAAATTATATTACCAACATTTTAATAGTAAAATTTGAAAATTATATTGCAAATTTAAACCATAAATCTTATCTTGTTTTAAACGCACTTAACTTAAATTTAAACGACAAATTTCAATTTACATTTACAATAAAAAAATAAAAATGTACATTTTACCCTACTTGACGAAGATTAATATCCTGATAGAAAAATCTTGGTTAAAGCGACTGCCTTGCAAGTGATACGCATCTCTGACTCGTTTTAGGACTCATTACTATGCAATAAAGTGAAGCAACCAAGCGAATAAAAGACAAACGACCAACCGCTGAAGCAAAAACAAAAACGTAATGCTGGCATTCAAAGTAAGTGAATTCGTGAGAATTTACTAAAACAAATATCAAAGCGTTATAAAAAGAGTGTCCAAGAATCAAGAACGCCAGAAACATTTGCCGACCAAAACAAGAACATGAAACACGAATCGAGTTGGCTGGCTTAGCGCTAAATTAAAAACGTGCAACAACATTAACTAGAAGTGTATTTATTTAAAATTGTGTAGTACCTACATAGAAAAATGTGGACACGTTAGCGTCATCGTCAGTATTAAGAAAAAAAGAATCGTAGTGGTTCTATGCCAGGTATTTGTTTGTACAAAAAGTGCAGGCGGCCTTGGTCCACTGTCTTGCTTTTACTTTCATTAAATTCTTGTTGTTCGTCGCGTCGCGCGTTTATTACGCTTTTCATTTCGCGGTGGCATTAACTTGGTTCTTATTATCACGTTTGTGCCATCAGTTTAATTCATAGCCGAGCGAATGACATTGCCACTTGCCATTCAAATCAGATAGAAAATCTTAAGCTACTACGAGTTGAAATAGTTGAAATAAATACATTAGTAAAGACATAGTTTAATGTTTAACGCTTTTAATAATTCACCTATATTGTGTGGTTATTATTTTTGCCTTTTATATTAATTTTATACTTAATATGCGTAATATTATTAATATTGTTTTTTGTCATTGACATTCTAATGGTAAGTAAATAAATAAGAAATTAATAGAACAAATCAATAATTATTAGTTTAATTAGTCGATTTATATTAATTATTTAATGAATTTAATTACTATGTAACTGTGACAATCAGAGAATCCATATATTTCTCTTAATCTCTTAATTTTTAAATTCCAACTTTAAAAAATTAAAAGTTCACAGTGTACCGCCCAGATTTTTAGCAAAGTAATAAATAAAGAATAATAGAAAATGTAAAAAAACCGGAACTACAACATAGTGCACACGCCTCTAATAAAAGTTTCTATAAAATTAATCAATCAATTTCACATAATCATCGGTTACTTAACAAGAAAATGCTATAGTAGGTCGCACGCTCGAAAATTTATGTGTAATTGATGCTCGAGTAGTCCGAGGAATGCGAAGAACAGCAATGACGTAATTTTCGGAGCACGGTTCTTCGTGCGCGTGCGTGGATGTGTGCTCTCCAGTGGTCTTTCGATGTTTGTTTACCCTAAAGCGCACAAGTACCTTTGGCTGGCGCTGCGGCTTGCCTGGCGGTCGCCTCTTTTATTAGTGAAAGTTATTTTCACTACTTTCTCTGTGTGCATAGTCAAATGGCCCGCGACTTGTCTCCTGCTGCTGCCATTGCCATCCTCTGGGCGATTTGAATTATTTAAATCTTTAATGGTAATAATATTTTCATCAAAATGATTTAAATCAATGAATAACATCCGCAATTTGGCACCTGACCCAATATGACCTGTTGTTGATATTTATTTTTATTGTTTTACATTACCACAAAAGTATATGAGTTTGCAGCTAGCGATCCATAATTTTTGAATTTGACTGTACCCGTGGAGACGTGACCAACACAACACTTTTGTAATTTTTAAGTCTGGCAACGTCGCTATGTTGTTCTCTGTCAATCTGTGTACATATTTATCAGTCTGTTTGAATT
>JARJDS010008643.1:0-11538 GCA_030264155.1 Atheta pasadenae | reverse complement strand
CGTTTTGCTACAAACGCTACCGGTGATTACTAGTTCTTTGTTGTTGAAGGCACGTTAACCTTAGATGTTTTTTCAAGTGGAAATTATGTTTTAAGAAAGAAAATGTTGAAAATATGGTTGGAATTAAAATACATTTTTTTGTCATTTTTAACAAAACACATGTTTTGTATTTGTTTATAATTACTTAAGTTTTTGTTCAAATTTATTAACTATGAGCTTAAATTTTAGTTTAAGAGTTTATCTTTTAAATGGTGTATAAGTTATTAATCTAGTAATTTTTTTTCATCAAGTTCTGAAGGGTTGAACTTGGACAATTTTAGAAATTTTTCAATTTAGGTTAAAAGTACAAAATTAGTGTTTTATTTTAGTTTATCACTTTTACAATTTTTATTCGAACTTAGTATTCTTAACTTTTGTTTATAGTACAAGAGCTAATCTTTCAATTAATGTATAAAAATATGTATAAATAATTTTTTGTTACTAGGTTCTGAAGGGTTAAAGTTAGGCAATTTTGTAGATTTCTGAATTTTGGTCAATAGTACAATACTAGTGTTTTATTTTAGCTCCTCACTTCTACAATTTTTATTCAAATTTAGTATTCTTAATTTTTGTTTATAGTTCAAGAGTATACCTTTCTATTAATGTATAAAAACATGTAAAAATAATTTTTTATCATTATTTTCTGAAGGGTTAAAATTTGCCAACTTTGTGAATTTTGGTAAAAAATGAAAAACTAGTGTTTTATTTTAGCTCACCACTTCTACAACTTTTATTCAAAATTAGTGTTCTTAACATTTATTTATAGTTGAAGAGTTTATCTTTAAATTAATGTATAAGAAAATCTATAAATATTTTTTTATCAATAAGTTCTGAAGGGTTAAAGTTTAGCAATTTTGTAAATTTTGCAATTTCGATTAAAAGAAAAAACTAATGTTTTATTTTAGCTCACAATTTCTACAATTTTTATTGAAACCTAATAATTTTAACTTAAAATAACAGTTTAAGAGTTACTCTTTCAAATAATATAAAAATCAATTGAATAATATATTTTATACCGTGTGTTCTAAAAGCTTAAACTTTCCTGATTTCTCCAAATTGTAAAAATGATTCTATCAAATTTCCAACATTTTGCGCTTCAAATAGTTAATTATCAAACATCGAAAAACTTATAAAGTAAATTTATTACATTTCCCAACTTCCTCAAATATAACAAGCGTAAAATTACTCTCTCCCACTCGAATTTCACTGAATTACCCTTCAGATGCCGACACTGTCCGTCAGTCCGGCCAGTAATTCGAGACACAGCGTCAACGAAGAAAACTTTTTGCAACTTTGCACAGTCTTTTTGCTCTCCCAATGCTTGCATTCCCGAAGAGAGAGTTTTCCTCAAGTTTCCCCAGTCGTGTTCAAAAACTGTTCGTTATCCTTCCGCCATCATCATTTGAAGGAGATCTCTGAACGCTAACAAACAATCATAATATTTATACATTCATTACGAGATTTGCCGCTTTGTCTGGAACGCAATTTGTAATGCGCAGCTTTCAAAAATTAATCAGAGCTGGGAAAATTTCTAAATGTGTAACTTGTGCCAGTCGTGTGTAAGTTGGACAATGTACAAACTTTTGAGTCGGCGTCGACGATTTAATAAAATGAAAATTACGCTCATCAAGCTGATGCGCATGACTATAACTATGAGATTACAATTACAATTTAACGATGGGTTGGAATAGAAAGAAGGGTATGAGGTGGTGGTTTGATAGGCGGGTTTTCTCGGACCGGAAAATTACGCACGTCAGGGAAAATGTTGGACGAGAATTGCAACCAATGTACAATACAATACTCTTGCAAAACTTGGCAATAATTCATCTGTGAATTTCATCCCTTCGGATGCATTTGTCGACAGCGAAAACTTAATTAAAAGTTTTAACATTTACATTGAAAAAAATCAAAATTCAACAAAAATAAAAAATTTAAAAAAATGGAAATTAAATTATGAACGACATGAAAATAAATTGAATTTTTCGAGCTTTAGAAAAGCGCGGTGTGAATTCATGCGGAAGTGTAAATCAAAATTATTGTTTATACGCGCAATGAAATTTATGTAAAATAAAAATACGTTAAATTATTTTTATTGTCTAGTTTGACGATAAATTTTATTTTTTAAATTTTATTTTTATTTTTCTATCATAACTTAAATTTTTTTTTGTTTGTTTCAGGTATGAACATCTCCTAATTCTTCTAATTGTTGTTGTCATCATCAGAATTTATCCAGGAGTTGGTAAAGTTTATTAACAAATAATAGGTTATGTATTTTTTGTCAATTTCGTTTGATAAATTAAATTTAAATATTTGGTTCGATTTATTTCAACAAAAATGTATGAAATTGCAGTCACAAATTACATAAAGTGCCACAGTTAATCAACCATATCGGTATAATTGAAAATATGCGATAAAACGCCGAATATATGTATATATATATAATTGCAATTAACTTTTGAACTGAAATGGACCATCGCGAAATGAGTTTTTCGACTTTCTACTTTCCACTTTGCAATTGTATTTCAATTAGTTTTGTATGAATATGATATTTTATTAATATGATTATTGATTGAATGAGGTAACAAAATATAATTTTTATTAGGCAATTGTTATTTTTATTAATTTTATTTAATTAAATTTGTTTTTAAAAATAGTTTATCCGGAAACGTGTATTAATATAGAGTGGAGGCGCCGGGTAAACATTGGAAAACAATACTTTAAAAGCTATAAAATTTTTTGTTTTGAGGTTTGGTTATTTTAAAATATGATTTTATTAAGTCTGGCATTTAAACATTATTATATTATATACAATAAATAACAAATAATTAGAAAAAAATATTTTTTTAAATTTTTGCCAAACACAGAAAACTAGTATTTTGTTTTAATTTGCCATGTCTATAATTTTATAATAAAAGTTTTGGGTCAAAATTTTATTTATAGTTTAATAGTTTATCTTTTCATTCGTGTATATGGAAGTTTATAAATAATTTTTATTCAAGGTGTTCTGAAGGGTTGAACTTTACTAATTTTGTCAATTTTTAAAATTTTACAAATCAGACAAAACTTATGTTTTATTTTTGCTTGCCACATCTACAATTTTTATTCAATGTTATTGTTCTTGACATTTATTTATAGTATAAAAGTGTATTTTTAATTTAGTGTATAAAGATATTTATAAATAATTTTTATTCATGGAGTTCTAAGGGGTTAAAGTTTACTAATTTTGTAAATCTCCCAATTTTTGCAAAACAGACAAAACTTATGTTTTGTTTTAGCTTGCCAGTTCTTTAATTTTATATTAAAAATTATGGTTTAAAATTTTATTTATAGTTTAATAGTTTATCTATTAATTGGTGTATATGGAAGTTTATAAATAATTTTTATTCATTGAGATCTAAAGGGTTGAACATTACCAATATTCAAAATTTCACAAAACAGTCAAAACTTATGTTTTATTTTAGCTCGCCACTTCTACAATTTTCATTCAAAGTTATTGTTCTTATTTTTTATTTATGGTTAGAAGGCTTATCTTTTAATTAGTCTATAAAAAAAATTCTAAAAAATTTTAATTGAATAAATTCTGTTGCGTTAAAGTTTGCAGTTTTACGCACTAAATTTACATTTTTTGATTTTTTATTAGTCTCTAATTTTAATTTATAGTTAAAAAGTTTATTATTCATTATATAAAACAATTATTAGTTCATAATTATATTTAAAATTTAAAAAAATTAAAAACGAATATTTCTATAATATGAGGAAGTATACAGTGGAGGCGCCGGTCAATACAAAAAAAAAACCACATTAAAAAAAAGTTTGAAACTTTGACATATGATTTTATTATGTTTGATATAAATTCACTCATACAAAAAAAATCCTGAAAAAAAATTCTTGAAAACTGTTTACATCGGTGAATTTACGTTGGTAAAATGCAGTGTGCTCTAATGCACACGCACAACGTATTGTGTGTTGTTCTGTCAGTCGAGTACAGACCTAAAAAAAAAGCATATAAAATAAAAAAAGCGCATATGTATACTACACCTAAGAAATCGTAGTGGCGTAAAGCACACACGGCATGTCGTGTGCCAGCTGGAAAATAAAACTAGACGGACGAGTTGTGCGACTATGACAACGTGCTTCGCGCAGAAATTACAAGTGCATTTCCACTTTTCCGCGTTTACGACACACCGACTCGGCTGAAGGCTGTCATGGCATAAACACGCTTGCGCAATTTTTCTATTATACAACCCCTCGACGTACATCGACTGCACAAACACAAAGTGTACGTATTTTATGTACCATATTTACGTTGAAGTGAAATTATTATTTCGAATCGGTAAATTACAATAAATAGTGTCGGTTAAATTGAATAAATTGAATTCAATTGTAGGTAAAGTATGTTTTTAGTCGTTGGATGTGTATTTGGTGTATAAATGTATAAATATGCACGCTGTATAGCGAAATTTCCATTATATAAATTTAAATCTAAATTGGTAGCTGCTGCGTGCTCGGAATACCTCGGAGGCGGCGTCGATTTTGCCAAGGGATGTCTCTTAATTACATCTCAGCCTTTATTATATACACATCGGCGTAAATACCTAACTTTAACCGAAGGACTTTAATCGGTTTCCAGACGAAACGAAATGTGCGAGACGTTTACACGCCGCGGATGCTTTGAATTGTAGGTTTTTTTTTTGTTTACTAAAAAAATTTTAATCATTTAATATCGTTTGATATTATTTACGTCAGAAAGCTATTACTTAAAGTGGTTTGGAATGAATCTAGGGTGTTTTTTTTTGTAAAAACCAAATATCAGTCAAAATAACAATAAATTTTTAGTGACACAAAAAGTTCTTTTTTGTACTTTTTGCGGATTTAATAAAAATTGGTTAGGTATATCAGAAAAAGCTTACAACATAAATATTCGGTTTTAAATTGTCTACAAATTTTGTTTAGACTATTTTTTTGTATTTTTATTACAAAGTACTGAAAGTTGTTGTTAAAGTTACAGATTTTTTGAAATTACGCAAAGGAAATATTACAAAATTTTATTTAAAGTTGATTTAAATGCAACTGGTCATATTTACCGAAAAAAGTTTTTATCATAAATTATTTATTATTAAATTCTCTACAAATTTTGTTTAAACTATTTTTTGATATTTTTATTAGAAATGACTGAAATTTGATGGTAAAGTTACAATTTTATTTAAAATCACGCAATAAAAATTAAAAAAAATATTGTTTAAAGTAGAATTAAACAAAATCGGTAGGTTTTAACAAAAAAGTTTATAACAAAAATTATTTATTATTAAATTCTCTACAAATTTTGTTTAAACTATTTTTTGATATTTTTATTATAAATGACTGAAATTTGATGTTAAAGTTACAATTTTGATTAAAATCACGCAATAAAAATTTTTACAAAATTATGTTTAAAGTAGAATTAATCAAAATCGGTAGGTTTTAACAAAAAAAGTTTATAACAAAAATTATTTATTATTAAATTTTCTAAAACTTTTATTATAAACTTTTTTTGATATTTCAATTGTAAATACCCGATTTTTAACGTTAAAGTTAAACTTTTTACTGAAAATTACAATAAAAAATTCTAACAAAACTTGTTTAACATTAATTTAAACAAAAGCGGTTGTTTATAACAAAAAATGATTAAAACAAAAAACTAAACAATAAAATTTCCTATATTTTTTGTTAGAGTCATTTTTCTAAATTTTAATTAGAAATATCAGTTTTTTACCTTCAAAATAAAAATTTTTTTCCAAAAAAAAAAAAATTTAACTATACACTGTTTTTATAATATCTAATAATGATTCCAATCATCAAAAAAATAATCACATCAAAAATATAAAAAAAAACTTACTCAATATCATAACCAACAGTAAATAAATAATTAATTAATTAATTAATTACATAACGCACGTTTCCAAACTCATACCGTCTTTTTCACTCTTCGCGGTATTATTTCACTTAATTAATTTCGCAGACATTAAAACACATTGGTACTCATACACGTTTATTCCTCGAGCATTGAATCCCCAAAAAGTCTCTTGGTTTCTTTCGCCTGAACCCTCCCAGCTCCCCAAAAAGCGCAAAAGCTTAAAGGTTTAATGTACACGTTCAGTCTGGCCCGAGAACTTTAGCTTTGACTGTGGTTTTGCTTTTGCTTTTGATTTTACTTTAACTGTAAATAAACTCGGGGATAATTTGCCCCTCAGCGGTTCGGGGTTCGATGTGCCCGACGTAAGAGACGCTCAACTATATGATATATAAATTGAAAATTAATTTCCAAAAGCGGAATGTTTCAATTTTCTATAATTATACAATTCATCCAATTCAACTACGGTAATTGCATTCGCGTAGTTGCCATGCTAATTAAGTGGCGTACAATTTAATTTATATTGGAAAATTAATATTCCGCGCTTTTCCAAGCTGCAACTTGCATTGCAATTATTATTAGTGTAGATAACTTGCAATTCGTTCAAGTTGAATGATTACGCTATCGGCTTGAGTGTGATCGATCAATAAACGCCGTGGTTAATAATTTTCTGATTGGCAAAATTGCGAACTAATTAAAAGTAAGCTGATACTCACGATCCAAGATTTTGTTCACAGTTCAAGAGTTGTTGAGTTTCACAACACTATTACGATGATTTTATACGTTGTTATTAATAACTTTAATTAATCACTAAGTACTCCTGGGAACCTGGGTACGGTTGAAACATTCACTAAAACATTAATATAATTTTATTTTAAATAACAAATTATAATTTATTTTTTAAATAAAAAAATTGAAAAAAAAAAGTAATTTGTTTCAACCGTCCTGACCATGGGGTCGGTTGAAACAATACATGGGGTCAATTGAAACAAAAAATTTTAAAAACAAAAAATTATTTTTTTTTATTTATTAAAATTTAATATAATATGTAAATTTTTTTTGTAATTAATTTTTTGTGTTTCAACCGTACCCAGTATGGCGTAATATCAAAATTTTTTAATTGAATTTTTTTTTAATTATTCTTAACTTAAATTGTGATGTCAAAATATAATTCTGTAATTGTGTGGTTGGTTTTCCACCCTCGTAAACTTGCGTCCGGCGTCATATTCCGTAAAGTGGGTTGCATAACTTGCAAGCCGGCCGTTGGACATCATTTTCATCGCTCATTTTGATAACGGTCACATAATGCCGATGGGGTTGCTCCACTTGCTTCGGTCCAAACAGCACTACGTACCTGACCACATGCCAATAGCGCTCCCTTATCGATATTGACGTTTCGAAAACACTCTGCCGAAACCACCCTATCAGACTTTGATTCTGCTCCAGAACATTCACGCTTAACCAAGCGCGATTCATCACTCGCACATTATCTTTGCGACATACATTCGCCGTCGATGGGAAAGTTTATAGCGAACGCGATAATTCAATTGGGTAATTTCATTGTTTGATTGTTGGACGTTCAATTAGGAAAATTATTATCCGCAATTTTCATCAGTTGCATCACTTGTAAAGTGACATTTTATTTTCATTTATTTTGATAAGAAAAATGTATTTTCTTTGTTTGTTATTTTTGTTTTGTTTTTTTGGTTGTTTTGTTTTGAAATTTTCTAGTCCACTACGATAATATAATATTGCTTCGTGAGTTTTGGTTTAGTTTTAGTTTGAACGAAAACTACCGCTGCGTGCGTAATAAAATTAAGCTCGAAGGCATTGTAATTGTACGAGAACACACACCATAATTCCGGAATGTAATGTGTAGTTATTATTAGGTCGTTTGGCTTGCATTCGAGTGCGGAAAGCTTTGGTTTTCTGATTATATTGACGTGCTGAATTACTGCAATGCAGACTTTACAAAACCATTCGGGGTTGTGTTTTTTTATTGTTGTTTAAAAACTAACAAAACAGTAATAGGACTCGAATTTAAATTAATACAATGCTGTTTTAGGCATTTTCGTAATCAGCCCGGCGCCTCCACTCTATGTAAATAATGTGGTTGGATTTATTATAATTTAGAAACTTAGTGTTTACTGTTTATTTTAACTAGTTTAGAAGGTTTTATTAATAAGTTTTGTTAAAGTAGAATATTCTTTAGTTAATTCTCTATAATTTTATTATAAACATTTTTTCATATTGTTATTAGAAATAGACTTTTTTAGTCCTTAAAGTTGTAGTTTTTTTTAAAAATGTCAAAATTAAATAGAACAAAAATGTGTTTATTGGGGTTTTTATCAAAAGTAGTTGGTTGTATCAAAAAAAGTTATTAAGATAAAATGTTTATTATTAAATTATCTATATTTTTTGTTATAAACATTTTTTGATATTGTTATTAAAAATAGCCGATTTTACTCGTTAAAGTTGAAGTTACATTGCAAGTATTGATATTTTACAGAACATAATTGTGTTTATTTGTGATTCTAACAAAATTGGTTACATTTAGCAAAAATTACAAAAAAGTAAATTATTCTTTGGTAAATTATCTACAATTTTTGTTATAAACATTTTTTTAAATTATTGTTTAAAATAGTAGATAATTCATGTTAAAGTTATAAAAACACATCAGTGATTTATTTTAATTCTACAAAAATCAAAATTTAATTTAAAAACATTAAGATTATATGATAAAAAAATTAGTGTTTAAGACTTAACTTAAATGTCAAATTCGCAAAAATCTCATGATATTGTCAATAGAAAGCACGACGCGGCCGCAATTTAATGCCGGTCGTGATCACCGTCACATCCATTCAAGTTTTATCGTCGTTTTTCACGATTCTAAGCCACGCTGATTCAAATTCTTGCCCGTCGCTCTGGTGCTGCCGCCTCCATTGATGGTATTTAAATTTCGACATTAATTAATCTCGCCCGTCGTCCGACGACGATATAAAACGCTGCGCGAACGCATAAGAATAATTAGTTTTCTTATCCACGCGCGTTTTCGTTCGTATTTTCGGTGCTTCATTTTCGAAAAATGCGAAATAAACACACCAGCGCCCCTAACTAAAAAGTTAATTAATTAAAATGTAATTAACAGATTCGGCGATTAACTGGCGCAGAATTTTAAGCCTCCTCTCCGCCCCCAAACGACTTCAATAAGTTGTCAGGAGGTGTTTTTGAGTAGTACTTAATTGCTTTTATTTCATAAAAATCGTTGTGGGCACAAAAATCGACAGCAAAAAAAAATAATTGTAAACGAGTGGAAAGACAGGTGAACGGAAATGAACGCACGACTTTGTTCTGAATGTGAGGCCGAAACGATTAATTCTATACAAAACCGTACAAAAGGTGGATTTGGAAACGAATTAAAAAGTTATCAACCTGTCAGTGCGTTTTGCGTTTTTGGAGAGGAAAAAAGGACATGTTGGCAACGAGTGTGACGTACTGGTGCAATGGAGCGAAAACCGTTGTCGATGAGTCTTTTTTTTGAGGGGGTGAGTTTTTGGGGGGTAGTTTTTAAGGGGTGGGGGGTAAGGTTATACTCATGGGGCGCCGATTTTTCATCCTAACTAAGCCCATTGTGCACGCTCGATATTACGCGCTACACATTTTTAATGCGCGTCGGCGTTTTGCGGACGCAGCCGAATGGAAATCGACGTTGCCATCGTTTACCATTTACGTTTCGACGGTATGGCGCGTTTAATCAAACGCGCACATCTATTGCTATTGTGCGTTTCGGTTGGGGGTGAAAGGAAATACTTACAGTTACGGCGGCTTCCGATGGTTCTGCGGTATTGGAAAGTGAGGGTAGGTGGTGCACACGCTTTGCACATGTCTCAAAATTTAGTTAACGTGCAATTTCGTGTATTGTGAGCGTGAATTGACAAATGGCAGCATGAATAGTGTACGATTTTGGTTAGGAATTGTAGTTTTAGTTAAATTAGGAGCTGAAGTACGAGTTACGCGCGTAATTAACGAGTTTGTGGGGTTGAATCTTTGGTTTAATGGTTTTAGACGATTTGTTTTCATGTTGTTCATCAAGGAAATGTTTACGTTTTAGGGTATAACGGCGCCATTTTTGGTTTTATTTGCACTAAATTTTTAAGGTTTATTTTTAATGAGTTGTTTATAGTGATTATTGTTTTAAAAATTTAAAATGTTTGACAGTTAATTAATTATTTGATGATAAAGTTGGTGCAGATTTTTACTTTTAATAGTTTTTAAGGTGTTTTTGTGACATTTTGGTGTTATATCTCCGCCATTTTGGAAGAATACTTAACAAAAATTTTAATGTTAATAGATAATAAGCTATTTTATCAAATGTAGTCATTAAAAATTTTATTTTATATAACAAAAATTTAATTATTTGATGTTAAAGTACAAATTAATATTTACATCATTTAGTTTTTAAAGTGCACTTCCGCCATTTTATTGTTATATCTCCGCCATTTTGAAAGCAAATTTAACAAAATTTTTAAGATTATTGCACAATAAGCTATTTTATAAAATGTCGTCATTAAAAATTTGATTTTTTTAATTTCAAATTTAATTTTTTCATGTTAAAGTACAAACACATATTTTTATCAACCAGTTTTTAAAATGTTTTACCACCATTTTGTTGTTATATCTCCGCCATTTTAAAACTACACCCAACCAAATTTTTAATATAAACACGTAATAACTTATTTCATAAAATATAACAATCAAAACTTAAAAAAAATTGCTCATTATCCTAATAATTGGACGTTTAATTTCAACATCTATATATAAACATTAAAACGTTTCCAATAAATTCTAACCCAAATAAATGAAACTGGAAATGGTTCAATTAATAGATACCAACTATTAAAATTAAATTTCTCTTCCAAAATTAGCAATTGCTTGCATTATTCGAACCTACCTCGCCACCATTCTGCACCGAATTTGCAATAAAGTTAATTATAAATCTCACAATTCACGTGACACAAAATCCATTGCGGATCCAAACAGGCAGAAGCAATTTAATAAGCAAATATAAAACAATTTCTAATCAATTCATTTCGCTCACACATAACGCATACGGCGCATGACACATCGATGTAGTACCTAAATGAATCGTTACAATAGTATTCATAGATTTGATAACAAATTATAGAAAATTTCAGAATTTCAGAATTCAATTTTAGGTTAATTTTATCACGAATTTAATAAAACGTATTAAACTAGTTGGCAAAAGTTTGAAATATGGTGTGTGCATTAACATTCTAAATTTAAACTTGTAATTAAATAAGCATAATGAAATAATGGCCCAAGCACGGAAATTGTTTAATTAACATGCAAATTTCCGGCTTTAAAAAATCGTAAAGAAACGATAAAAAACGACAATTATTCTTTATGAGGCTTCTTTGCTATGCGTAGAGGAATTTGGAAAAGAATAAAAATCTCCGTTGCAGCGTTGTTGAATTTGAATTTGGAAATATCCTCCTCTCTCCTCTCTCCTCTCTCCTCTCTCCTCTCTCCTCTCTCCTCCCTCCGCTCTCCGTCGTCCCCGCTCCGCCTACACTTCTCCCTCCTCTCTG
>JARJDS010008629.1:0-17786 GCA_030264155.1 Atheta pasadenae | reverse complement strand
TCCTTCCATCCTTCCATCCTTCCATCCTTCCATCCTTCCATCCTTCCATCCTTCCATCCTTCCATCCTTCCATCCTTCCATCCTTCCATCCTTCCATCTTTTCTAATCACTAATCTTTTTCTAATATCTCTCTGCCAATCATCATACTGTATCCTTACTTCTACTTTCAAAAATTCCTTGTTATTCCATTCATCTTTTTTCTTTGATTTCAATAACTCCCTCAACGTCCATCACTGGAAATCTAAGCTAACATAAAGAATCAGTTAGAAATTGATTTAAAAAAAAAACTTAACCCAAGGCTAACTCCCATGATTTCAGATAAAGATCGACAGTGTACACTGTACAGACCTAAAATAGCCATGAAATCATTTAGAAGTGCACGGCGTTTTTGAATTCATTGTATTGAGCAAAGGCTTATCGATTTATGGATTTGGTGACTTCAAAAATATTTCCAACCCCCAGGGAAGTATAAGTTTTTCTATTGAAGAAATAAATTGTACACAAAATACAAAGAGGGGTTTTATAAAACGTAAAAATTAAATAGAAAAAAAGATTAAATCTTCTTAAATCGCATTGGCTACAATTCCACGTGACAATGATAGTAAATATAATCCTCAAACAAAAAAAAATAATCTCTTTTAATCTTTCCAAACATCCAGAGTTACATGTTTCCTGTTTCAGCATTAATATTATTTTTTAAATTAAAAATAAAATTTCCCGATCAATAAATAAATGAACGTTTTGGAAGTCATAATTACAACGCATTCAAATTGAAGGCATTGCGAAGCAATGAAATGTCTGCGATGTATTGGGAGCAGTACAAAGCTTTGGGAAGCTGCTTTACACGCATTACGCCCCGGGATGCCAATCCCAAACAAGCGGGAGCACATCAATGACAATGCATTTACCCCGTAACTACTTTACATGTACAAGTTTAATCTGCAAATCTTTTAAAACTAATAAATTGATCCTACTAACTTTTGGTATTATCATTATTTTTAAATTGAACAAAAATATAATAATTTTTCTACCTGAAGACTCCTCTCGTTATGCATGGGTTATTCAATAACGTTTGGTAATAATCACGTTCTTGTAATCATGTTTGCATGCGACTATTAGCCGTTGGTGTTGCACAATGCGGCGGCAACGCAGCAGGACGGCGGCATGCAAATCGTAATCTGTAAAAGCATTCAGTATTTTCATAACAAGTGGATGGATAGAGGTTTTAAGCATCGGTGCACTGTAGGGATGCGTCTGGTGTTGTTTTATATCATTTCATTATGTAAAGCCACGTTTACGACGTGCCGGCATGCAAGCGAGCTTAATTGGATTACAGAGACAAAAATGTTTCTCATTAGTAGCAGTATCAAAATAATTGGTGGTTTTTGCGTACGCACCATATAATAAAGACTCATTAAACCCGAAAAGTTATATATTCATTTTAATTTAATTTGATGAAAATATACGCGGCTATTAATTTTATAAAATAGAAATAGTTTCGCAATCCAATGAAAAGTTTGTTGCAAATTTGGAAAATTTACTATAAACATACGATAAGTTTGTTTTAAAGCTTTGAATCAATTTGCATTTTGCGTTTTTAATTGGGAAACTTTCATTAATTACAATTTATATTGTTTGTAGAAAGCTCTATAGTTAGTTTGCACGTCGTACCTAAGTTAATACGTTATAAATTTTAATTAATTGCAATTCAACACAATAAAGATAAACTTAAATGGATTATTTAACGTTTTAAATGGTACAAATTATTATTCTTTTTTTTTTAATTCTACAGGCATAATAATCAGCTATATATACCTACAACATGAAAAACAAGAGTAAATTGGAAAATATATTCATTTAAAGTTAGGAATTTGTTCGGAATTAAATTTTAGATCGCAACATAGCACGAAGTAAGTTTTGGGAACCATGACATAAGTTTGAAAGCACGTTACGTGCTTTCCATCAACCGGTTATTTATTAATTTCCATACGTAATAGAAATTATGGAAATTTCGCGCAGCATGTATTGATTATGCTGATTCCACTTACAAACTTACGTCGTAAGTTCCAACGCCTGCACACGCCAACCCCTTGCGGATGGCGGACTTGGTGAGTAATAGAAAACAATTAAATTCATTTCGACGTCCTGTGACGACGAAGATTGCACGTAAAAGGAAAAAATCCGAACAAGCCTATTACAAAAGGGTGCATAAAACTATTCCAACATGTTTGAAAAATTGGTACTGTTCAGATCGCTAATTATGCTAACGAATTCTAATTTTATTTGGTTTTTTTGCTACGATAAATTGAAGCAAAAGCATAAAAGCAAAAATTGTCTGGAGTTTGTTCAAATAAATTTTGTGCATACATATGGAAATATGGGAAAACAAATATTTACAAAGTTTCTTTTATATTGAATCTCTGCGCAAATATAAGAATATGTAATGCGGGCGGAGCTCGATTGTAATACCATTAAATACATTGCTTTCTTTGGGCGAAAGAAAAACATACACAGCATATCAACAATGCGCTGAAGTATAAAACACACCACATTCTACAGCATTGCTTAAAATTTTCTGTTTGTTTTTTCTTGCTTTATCCGTGCTTTTTTTTTCTTTATCGTATATAAATTTTTGTAATTTTATTTTTATGCTTTTTATTTATATTTCAATGCGCAATATTGCCGCCCCAATGAAATCGTCCGTGGGCTTGTGTTTGCCGAGATACAGCACCCTCAATTTTAGATTAACGACGGATTTATGCGGATTTACCAATCGAGCAATTTTCTCGAATGCGCGGCTAGCTGAATAACGCACAGCGGCCAAAAGAGCTTGAATTATGAGTCAAATGGTAGGGGTGGCAGAAAGGTTGTACATGGATTTCTTTTAAAGTCTTTTGGAAGGTGCTACAACTCGATCAGGCGATTAATCAAATTACAAGGATGTTTTTAAAATTCAATGGATTTGCACCCCTTGGTGTGTTTCTCTAAAATGGAGTTTTAATAGAAAACAAAACATTTTAAACTGCTTCCAAAGCGTTTATAAATGGGTATAAAGAAGGTTTAGAGCTTTTTTTGAATTATGGTTTAGGTATGGTTAAGTAGTGAGATACACCTGCAAATTTATACCATAAATTCTTCTTCAAACTACCAGGGAACCACCAAATTTGACTTCTTTTAATTTCTATTATATGATAATGAGGTGTGAACGAACACATCTCGGTGGTTAGATGGATTTATGTGACATTACACCTGCTTGGATATACCGATTGGTTGGATTCATGCTGTGATGGATCACGGTAACGCAGTAGCATGCAAAGATATAACAAGAATATGCAAAGCAAAGAAAAACTGGCATTCAAGGACGCTTTCTTTTTTGTTAAAAAGGTCTCCCATATGAAGTTAACAATTGGAAGAATTATATCAAGAAATTAAGTTGTCTGGATAGTTTTTCAATTGAGTTTGTGTGCTCATGTCGATGCCGCAAATGAAAAAACAAATCTTTAATTGCTGGATAGCCTTGTCATTCCAATTTTAATAAACTTTACAGATTTGGATAGCTATTGAGCTAAACTTTTAAAATATGTAACGATGTCTCAGGGTTTTTTTATCGGATACAAAGAAATCTCTTTCTTTTCCTGCGCTCATACATGAAATACATGACTTCTTATTGAGTTTTCGACTACGGACATTAAGAAATCCTTCCAATCCTTTACTTTTGAAAATACTTCACGTGGCCACGTGTTAGCAGAATATTTTGCATTTGTTGCGCTTGTTGACAAAAACAGCTTTTACTTCTTGATTACGAAAGTTTGGCAGCGTGTTTATTCATTTATAATTTTCCAGTCTATCATCATTTTTCTCTGGACAAACATGTTTAACGTGCACTTGAATATCCATTCCGATGCGATAATGATCCTCGTAATTAATAAAGTAATTAAACCCGACGAAGGCGCGATTGAGTTTCGCTTTTGAATAATGAGCAATGAACAAAACGCGATGCATAACCGTGGATTAAACTAACCGCGCGTAGCTATAAAACCTTATTCCTATAGACTTTAGAAGAAAAATCAATAAAATCGAATAATTTTGAGTTCGTTAGCATCGAACTGCCGCAAAGACGACCTGGACGTAAAAACGCATCAAACGATTAATATTTTTATTAACTACCTACGTGCGTTTTGAGGAGACGCATTCATGTTTTCTGAGGCGAGTTAATAAATATTTTCTCAAGTGACTGAGCATAAACTTCTTCATTTGCATACGGTCTAAGGTGTTAAACGTTGATATCACATATGTAAAAATTAGATAAACATTTAAGTGTGAGAGATTTTAGATAAATTTTTAAAGATGATCAGATTATGGCTTGTACACTTTTGTTATTGATTAAAATTTTGTGAAATTCATATACTTCCGAATTTAGCGCGTCGGTAAGGTATTCCGTCACTATGGTATTCCGGGTAAAACAATGTTCACAACGGTGGTACAAGTTTTATTCCGCACAATAAACACCAAATATTAAATATATGACGAACTTGCTTGAAATGTGAGACAGTAGGAGTGGCATAAATAATACAATTGTTTAGTCGAGGTGGGGAAGAGTGGTTAAGACAGGGCTGCTTTTATACATAACATTATACATACTATGACATTTTGAGTAGAGACGTCACACGTGTCGCCATCTGGTGTTGGCTAGCGAACACTTAGGTTTCGTTTAGCAAAGTCGAATACACTTGCATATACAACTGTAGGCATTATAGACCAAACAAGAATATTAGATAACAATTATAACAATAATTCTGTAGGCACTACAATATAATAG
Organism: Atheta pasadenae; assembly: GCA_030264155.1. NCBI lineage: Eukaryota > Metazoa > Arthropoda > Insecta > Coleoptera > Staphylinidae > Atheta > Atheta pasadenae. The sequence continues at coordinate 12,967 of JARJDS010008629.1, read as the reverse complement.
CCCAACTATGGGCAGGCGTTTTGATGGATTCATATGTAGTTGGTCGTCAATGCGTTTCCATTGAATTTATTCTCAATTGAAATTCAATTCAAATACTGCGTTGTATGAGCATTATATTTTCATGTAAATGTTGATTTTTTCAAACCGCAATGTATGAAATGGATGCATATGAATAACGTGTGCAATGTATGTACATGTTGAAGTTATATGTGTAAGTAAAAGCATCATTTGTAACTGGGACACTGAACATACTACAAGTAGTATCACGTTGTCCACATTGTGAACGTGCTGGACGTCAAATCTGTATAAATAAATTTCTGACAGATGTATGTTGCTGCATTGATGAATGCGTAAAGCAGACAAACCACAGCTAGAGTTGGTGCATGTTTAATGCTGACGACCATGTGGTGGGTGGGCAAAAGCCGAATTTGTAATTCGTTTAATTAGATTTCAATTCGCCGTAGGCAAATAATACCCAGTTTCTTCGAGTACCCTCTCGACACCGGACATATTCAATTCGAATCGATTCATTCGCGGTTCGAAGGGTTCTGAGGGCATGGTTGAATATAATGCTATAATCAGTTACGAGTTTGTATGGAGTGTTTGCACAATGTCGAGTTGTGGTTGAACACAACTGGTGGAGAAATTTTTATACCAAGTGTTGCCCAAACTACTATAACCAGATATATACAACCGAGGGATGTGTATTGAATTTTTATGAAGAAGACTCCGTGGAACAGGTTGGCGCAGTTCCCTAAATGGTCCCCACTTTTCGAATGGCCACAGCCGCGAAAACCGTCGCTTCGGATACGCATTGCATTCGCTGAGCGATGCCCACTTAGGTGCGAAACGCCGCGCCGGACCATAAGCGGATGGCCAGCGCCGCCGCAAACAACATAATGACCCATCGAATCGCGCCCTGGTGAATGCGTGCTTGCTGGCCCAAGGAGATAATAAGCGGACGCGAGGCTGTCCGCTTTCGGCACCTGCTTAGTGCGCCCATAATAACACCTTGTTGAACTCCAGGTATCAGGCGCGCACATCGGTCGCGCAAAACCGGCCCCCAAGCCGACGCCACATGCAGTCCGCCAAAGTGACCAAAGTGTCTGCGCAAGTGCACGACCAAAACAATTTCGTACTTAAATTTTTACTCCACGTTCGTTTTTTTATTATTCTTTTAAGCAAGTGAATGCAAAATAAATAATGACCCTTCATGAATGTTTACTGGAAGACACTTTCATGGGCTGTAGTCGTTTAAACTGATCATGTGCGAGAATACGTGCGGAAAACACTTTTGTAAAAATCGCGGAAAGTGAAAAGACGAACCATCCACGCCATTCAATGTCCTTTGATATCGAAAATCACAATCGGTGATATTTTATAAATCGACTCGACGCGGACGAGATAATCTCTGCACAGCACCAGGAGCGATGCGAAGAGAGCGTGTCGAAGGCAACGTTCCCATGTGCGGAATTGTAGAAACAGAAATTGAAAGAATCATTGAATCGAAGAGTCAAACGAGATGTTTGCAGCTCGCTGGCTAAAATGTCTACACCAAAAACGAGCGACGAGCAATGTTTACAGTTGAAAACCTTCGCTCACAGATCGAATCAAACCACTGACCAGACTCAGACCAGGGGCCACACGACGGACACATCTTCACGATATGTGGATGCACGCGGACGTACCGGCAACAGCCAATGTCAGATATAATTAGATTGGAAACACGCACCATAACTACGAGGAATTCAACATCCAACTATCTAACCAAGTCCAAGACGAGCAGACATCTACCAAAAACCTTTAATCTTTAACATGATCTTATCATCATGCTATAAACAATTTAAGCTTTTTAAGTGTTGCATAGTGCAGATAGAATATAATCACCAAATACAAAATTAGCATAATCAATATCGTCCTGTTATTGATTGGACGCATTGCTTAAGATTAGAAATTAGTATTAATAGTAAAATTCTTTCCGAAGTGACAATCTATGGAATTCCCTTTGCTATAACAGTGTTTCTAATTGAAATCATCGATGGTTTGAAGGAAGTACTTGGGATATCTTGTAGCTGGTTAAATCCCTTTTGGTATCCACTGTAACCTGTATCTTAACAATCAATCTGATTATTTATGGGGCGATCTTTCGACGCGTCTTGTTCCACTGGGGCCACGAGTCTGTGAACGTCGACCATATGATGACCGTTGTTAACACGTTAATGATACTGAATTATATTCCAATAAGAAGAATAACAAGCGGTCGAGAGGACAACCCAGGAACACCAGAAAAAAACACAAACAAGCCGCAACGAAGGCGCCTGGTAAACAAAAGCTCTGATCCAATTCTACCTGACTTAATTAACTGGTCGGACATAGCGGAAACTAAATTTAGGTGGAACCAATTATACCGTTGAACCCAAACAATAACAACACATTGCAAATTTTCTGATTCAGATTGTATCAAAACACAAGCAAAGTGACAACACTTTTGGTTTTGCTGAAACATTCGGTAAATGGACAGGAGTCCTCAGAGAAGTTGAAGAAGCCCTGGCTTAAAAGAAGGTGTCTTCAAGTATCGTTAAGTGTAAATACACTCGTTAATCACGTTATCGCTGGGCAACAATGAGATTTATAAACGTGTCCCCTTCGCGTTTACACAACGCTCGTTCGCGTGTTCTCCGCCTTCTTGAGTCCGCATTCAGCGTCCTCAAAGTCGTCAACATCGTCCTCTTCATATCTACCATCTCATGGCATTCCATGCGCTTGTATTCTCCCCACACACCATCCACGTTGCTTTATGCCAGTGTTTGAAAACTGTAGCGATTGTGAGGAGTCAAGTGTGAACGAATGGCACGAAAGGCGCGCGGAAACTGAGCACCGCTGAGCGAAAAGCACACAATCTGTTTTACATCTCGTACAGTTTAAACGCCCCGCCGCTTCTTTGCCATCATGGCGGTGCGTGCGACCGTAGGAGTGTATGTGTCGCTTGTTATGCTTTCGCCTAATTACGATTACACAAATGTTCTGCACGGAGTGGCGGATAATTAATGTGCGCGGGATGCGCGTCGTTCAAACTGCATTTTAACGCGTTCAGCGCACGAAATCTACACGAAATATTAACGCTTCTTCCTGTCGGACTGGTGTGAAAAAAAGAATTAAAAAAAACAATGAGACATTTAAAAAAACGAAACTAGAATGCATTTTTTATTCTTTTGTGATGTCTAATATCTAATGTCTAAGTACATTTTTCTTGTAAGCGTTGTACTTGTGGTAATAATTAAATGTTTTCTTAAGATTTTATTAACGTTCAGTTTGTTGGAGTTTAGCGTTTTTTTTATTCATGTACAAACAAATTTCCAAGACGTGTAAAATGTTTGAGAGCGTGGTATTGCTGGAAAATTTAGCGACAGCAAGATAAGACTTAAAAAACGTGTAAGGTTATTTTACTTTAGCTTCTTTATACTTTTCGTTGTTTTATCGGCATCTCTAAGAGACTTAATAGTCCTGCGAGTGGGAAATACGCATACACATTGTAAGCGCACGGGGCGCTGGGATTTATTATCAGAATATAAATTGTCTAAATAAACACTAAAAGGAAAAGTGTGTACTTGGATTTGCATACGAGTGTGCATACTCTTCGTATGTACCAATAACACAGCCAATTCTTCAGATAAATGTTCACATTAAAACAAAAAATTACAACACTTTGTCTTCCCATTATTATTATAAAACTAAACAACAAATTTTGATATGCTAAACAATCTAAACGTATGACTATTTACTTCGTTATTTAAAACTAAAGTTGTATTTCTGTAAACAGTCAGTGTGAATGCTTTACGACTTATTTTCTTAAATCATACTTACACTTTTATGGTGGATGCGCGCTTGCGAAGCAAACGTCGGCGTCGCCACCGCCGCATTTCCCCTCGACACTGAGGGAAAATAAGACGAAGCGAAAAAAGTGATAAAACTTTTTATTATGTATGTATCCAGGCATACGAGGAGTCGCGGTGGCGTCGCCGGCGCATGCATTCGCGCAATTTATGCCTAATACGCAAAGCGCACTTTGTGCGCTTTTAACGCCCGTCGGCGCGGCCGTTTCGACGATTTGCGAATCGGAGGAGTTCAAAAAGTCATGCGACTCGCCGCGTATAAAATATTCTACCTTATATGACCTTCTGCGCCGACGGCCCGTACCTGGAAAGCTAGCACTTATCCTCCCTGCGAATTGCGGCTTTACAGCGCAGTTGAGAAAATGTATTAGCGAAACACATCATAATTTTGCACAGCGCGCTAAAAAAATTCCTATTTTGTGACATGTGTGCATATTCGCACAAACATTAAGATAAACCCAAGATTCGCTGAGAAGGTGGAGAAGTAACCAAGTACAAAATTGTTTTCTTGAGTTCTTTTCCTTTGGTGTGAAAGACTAAAGCACTGCAAGAATCGCATGGAAATTGTGAACGAAAAAAACGTTATTGCACGTTTGGGAAGTAATTTCAAGTCAAAAGTTAGATAAAGTTAAAGATGGTTAACATCTGGTCCTATAACTTTAGTCAAGAAACCGTAAAATTTAAAACTGATGAGCTTAAAGACAAAGGTATTTAACAAATTGATTTATATTTTCCTACCTCTTCCTGTTCATCACAAGATATATCATTAAAGGCAGTTAATCTCATCCCAATCTGGCTACTACAATTTTTATTAGCGTTTCTAACTATCTCACCTCCAACACTATTTATTCCTAGTCTAGTTTTTGAGTAATAAATAATAAATGCTTATAGAATCTGTAAAGCATAACAAGTAGCTGAAACCACAAAACATGATGAAACCAATGATTTCGATTGTGGAACTGATCCAGCTGATGAAACGATGAGTTCGACCACATTTGATTCTGTGCAAGCATGGTCGACGGTTATAATGTTTATAATTAACCAAATGAATTATTTGCTCTTCGAGGCACGCCGACTAATTAACAATGTTATATAGAAACGCGTAATATTTCGCGTATTCCACAGCGCTCTCACAATACACATATGTGTTTGATTAATGCGCAAAATAAACTAATTGGCACCTTTCGCTGGTTGCAACGTAATTAACGTGTATGCCGTTTATACAATGACATTCCAACTCTCAGCAATTCTGACCAGAACATGTGCCAATTTTTAGGTGAAAAATTGTTGACATTGTATCCAACTTTTTATGGTCAAACTTCGAGTTCTAGTTAGATTGCTAGAGGATTTGAACAAAATAAAATGATAAGAGGATACTCATTTTTCTTTATGTAAAAATCCAACTAAACTTTTGTGACCAGATTATCTAGTAAATCATTGCACTAATTGCATTAATTACTGCCAGCATTTTTTAAAAACTTTAAATGATTTTGTGAATTCCAAAACTGAATAAAAACAACATTTATACCATTAGTATCTAATTGGTAGTTAGTACCAATAATGCAGTGCCTAATTAGAAACACAATGGTTGTTTTAATTAGTTCCAATAATTTGTTCTGGAGGATGAAAACAATTCTATAGATTGCAAGTTTATTGAATAAAAGAAATGAAAAATCGATAAAGCCTGAAGGCAGTCGTTACTTCAGAAAATAGATACAATGAGCTAAAAACAAAATACAAAGAAAAAATAAACATTTTATTCAGATATTCTACGAATCACAAATTATAAGAAACTAATTATTTATTAAGTCATTATTTTGAATAAATTCTACTAAGATATTTAATGGTAACGTCTATAAATTAATTTAAAATGCAAAACACATCCAATTAAATAAACTAAACAATAAAAAGTAATTATATTATTTATAGTTTTCTTATCAAAGCCACAAACAACGACTTAACTAGGATCTAAATAAAACTTAATCAAAACAAATATTTACACCAGTTTTCATTACAATCCAAAACTAGTGTTATTAATTATTATGCATAGTAGTATTAATTATACTTAATAATAGCAATTACGCCGTGTTTACTATTTAATTAGATAATAAACATATAAAATTAACGAAATTAAAGTCTTCGAATACACATTAGAAATAGTTTTTACTTCGTAATGTTTGATGCTACTGCTTGAGTTAATGATGGAGTAAATATACAAAGTGATACAATGTATATATAAAGTTAAATGTAAATAAAGACATTTAAATATCAAGTTTGACTTCAATCGAATCGTTAGTAATCTGTTAATGACTGATGTTAATGATTTTATTAAAATAAAAGTAATGGTTCTCAGCTTGTTAGCTAATAACTGACAGTACAAGAACAAGAACATTACAAGAGGAATATATTGAAATGTTTGTAACTAATCTTACCAGTTTTTTTATTTTTATTTTATGATTATAAATAACTGCTGTGTTGCAGGTCCGTTAGTTGTCTATAATAATCAAGGCACTTATCAGATATTATGCTCTAAAGTTCAAAATAGCTTACTCACTAAATAGTTCACATGCAAATTATTTCTGGAGTACTTATAAACTATGGTAGATTTAATTTAGTCTACAAAATATTAAATAATAATGATAGTATATGTTCCTAGTTTAATTTGGTTTATAAAAGTTTTTGGTTTATTTTAAACCTGTTTCGCAAACATAGTTTGGTTAACTAGTATTTTATTCTGTTTCTATATAAAACAGACTGTGAACAGTAGTCAATTGTGCACCACAATGCAACAAACTGCATTCCCAACAAACTGCTTTCGGCTTTGTCGAGAAATAATTAAATAGAAAAGTGTAATCTAATCGCAATGCTCAATTAAATTCATTAACCAGTTGTATGCTTACTCGGTTAAACTGGAACCATGTCTGGATTCATGATTGTCTACTCAGTAGTAGTCTCGCTATGACCAAAGTGTCTTTCTTCATGCCAAAGTCATTTTGTTCTTTTATTTCCATCCGCTATATATCCACAACATCACACTGGTTTTACCTGCCTTGCCCATCATGATCATGGCAGTGGTAAAACGGCTCGTTATCGTTCGTCCACTTAAATTAAAAACGTATTTAAGTAAATTAAAAGGCACGTCTCGGGCGAGTCAAGTGTCTAATTTTACCCTAATCAGCTTCTCGTTATTTAGTCTCGTTAGGAAGATGAGGCGGCTATATTGCTATGTAGTGTAGGGTTTTTAGCTTCAGTTAGCTCAATAGCAGCTTGTGTTGTGGTATGTAGATGTGGCTTGTTTAAAAGAGGGGTGGCGTTGTGCACACACCAACACTCTATTTGTAATGACCGGAAATAGCCGAATGAACATTGCTGCCTGCTCACTCCCGTAGTTTTGAGGTGGGCTGCAACGCTACCACGCTTCGTCGACCACCATTCGCTGGCTAACAAGCTTAGGCGCTAGCCCTTAACCCAATTATTTTTTATGCTGCAATGCACAACACCGGTTTGACTTTTCTACCTAAAGCATATTAGACCCATTCCCCATGCTTGAAGCGTACGCCCGCATTATCAAGTGGAACACAACCTACAACTCATAGTTAATCTAAAGGACGTTGGAGTTGAAACTGCAGGACACACTACAATTATACCCGACGTAGTTAATGTGAGTGTTTGTACTTTTTCCGGTTCTGGTCTACAAAAGTGTGCTTACCTGACATAGAAGTTTAAAATTTGCAATAATTTTTCCATTTCATTTGGCTTGAAGTGGTCTAACTTTTTAACGTGGTTTGTGTTCAAAAATTTCCGCTACGTGTAAGTTGCAAATGTCGCAATAACACGTGAAAAATACTCACATTTGTGGAAAGTGTCGTTGGGAACGTCCAAAGTGAGTTTGTGGGTTTGTGCAGGCAGCTAATTCAGACTCCGTTTGGATGCTCACCGGTTTATTGAACAATTGACCCACATGTGTGCCATCCCGATCCAGAGGTCGCATTCCACAACTTTCCGGTCTGTGTGTCTGATCTTCCTGACCAGGCATCGTGATGCCGCATGGCATTTACGGTTTCCTTCTCATAACATTCTATTCTGCAATGCTACTATTTCCTATGTCACACGTTTCTCGTTGCAAAGTAGATCTAAACTTTACACTATAATGCCATATAATGATTTCCAGACAGACTCTGCAACCAGACCCCAGAGTTTAGATTATTGGGTTATGGATGCAAGTAGGTTGCATCCAAGGCGATTGTGGGATACAAATGCAACTCCTTTCACACTTTCCACGGATATCTCCACATTCAGCACGACGTTGTAAGCTTAATCAAATCTACTTATTGCTCCAGCGCAGTCATGTGGTCACCGCTGCAGTACTAAAACACTAACTTCCTTTTGCTGCTTTTGTAAGTACGGCAAACTAGCCAGGCGTTGGGGGCTCGAGCGGACATACATTACGTCAACTTGGATTACAATTCGCTTGTCGGTTTTATTTCGAACGTACGTATATCACTTCCCTAGCAAGCTCAACATCACGACTTCAGCAAAGCTTGGCGCCTTGAAGTTTCTGCACGGTGCATTAAAACCTGATGTCGCTGAAACCATCACCAATATACAGATCTCATCATAGCAATTATCATCAACATACCAATACAGACTTGTCAGTATGTAATCAATATTTAACAAATAAAACTTAGACATATAGATCTGAATCCCAAGATAAGATTTTGAATGTCCACAATAATATTATTACATTTTAGCTGAAATCAAGTTGCACACAGACAGTATATTTTATTGTATGTAGCACAATTTTGCAACGGCACTTAAACTCTACGACGGCGAACAACATCCGACATTGCAAGCAAGGCGCAAGGCGGAATATAGTTAGCCATTAATTTACAATAACAACTTATTTATCTCTTGGGGCCCTCGTTTTATTGATTGCGCAAATTTAGTTTAACAACTACCCTCGTACTCTCTTATGTGGCACAAATGAGAGATAAGGAAATTGTAAATAGTTTCCCTTCAACTTTTCCAACGAAAAAGTAACCTTATCTGTGCTTATTACCAAACTAACTTTTGGACATGTAAAGCAATTAAAAATAACCATAAATTAGAGTTATAAATTTTAATAAAAATAATATTTACTATAAAAAGCTTTATTTGATAATAATTAACTAATTTAAAATTATAAGTGTAAAAATAATTAATAATCCGCCAACATGTTTCTGGATAATTATTTAAAAGAATAGGATACAGCTCAGCCTAATTAGAAATTTAAATCTTTTTTGTAATTCAACTGTTGAACTCACTTTAATAGAATAGAAAAAGCAAATAACATTTTCTCACCGTTAATTTAGTAGTTAAACTTTGCTTTAAAGCAAATTCACGCTGTGCTACAAGTATAAATTAATTGGGCATTTAATTAATTAAGCAGAAAATTATCATCCCTTATCTTACCAGTCAACCATATATTTTTATATTGACTACAATAAATAATAAACTAAAGATGGTTTTGGTACAATGGACATTAAATTTTGCACCTTGATCTTGACTTATTTTATTGTGCACTGAGCAAGAGTTAAAATTATTTGTGAATTTGATAATTACCATTATTATATTATTGCAGACTTTGTAATGAAGAATATATATCAAAACATTAAACCATAATTATTTTGAAATTAATAGCAGACATTGTATACATCATTGAGTTGCGAACTTGAGGGTTAGATTCGGTTAGACATCACTGTGCAGTCTGTAGATTCTGAAAGGTATCATTAAAAGCTAAAACCGCAACATGCTCTTCCCAATTCCTCAATGCCGTGCTCTCGCAACATATATTTACTTGGGTTACGCAACCCAGCCATTATCAGCGAAACAAAATTTCATTCATCGATGAGTAGAAGATATTAGTAACACACTCCATGTTGCGCGTGTCTGTTACACCCTCACCGGAATTGTGCCAGGCTCGCGACCCTAGATGGGCTGACTTTCACATTACGCAAGGGTCTGTCGAATACAGACTTGCATATACTTGCACTCAACTGAAAATAATGACCGTGTAGAGACCATAGTGACCATCGAATGTAATCATCAAAGGTATCATTAACAAAGTACAAAAACTTGACTAAAATTAAAGTCAGGGCTATGATCAGGACCCATTTCTCGATTATGATGGTCATCATATATAAAAATGTATCTCAAAATAGAAGTATTGAAGGATGTTTGGAAGTTGTGATTTTCGGAAGATTGTCGGGGTGTCGTAAGCTTTATTGCATACCGATTGGTTCCAGAGAATATTTCGTTTAATTATTAAAGGTTTGGAGCAGAACTAATTGGTGTTAGTTGACATTTTGCATAAATATTAATTAAAAACTTTAAAGTCTCTAAGTTTTATTGTAGTTTATGTATAGGTGTAGACAGGGGTGTGTTGCTAAATTTGTATCAACCGGTTCGTTCTTATTTCGGTGGGGGGGTAACCAAATGTTGGTTTCGGACGAGACCAGCCTAGACACTGCTAGACACTACCTATAAGACGGTCCAAATTGGAGTGGGGGTAGAAGTATTGGGTGTTAGAACCGGTTCGCACCGCATTCTTTCATTTCAACAAACGGTTCGATAATTCCAGAAAAAATTATCAACCGGTTCGATCGAAGCGGACCGAACCGGCTGCAACACAGCCCTGGGTGTAGATAAAATGTGGTTAATATTATTTGTCTATTAGTACGAAAACTGGATGAACCAAGAAGACCAGGAAAGTGGACCAAGGTGACCTGGAGAGTGAACCAAAGAGACCCACACGAAAAATCAAACAATTCAACACCTGGTTATATAAATTACTAACACAATAACTAACTGATTGGATAATCAAAGTTTTTATTTATATTTTAGGAGTTTAAGATTGTTACACCATACAGATAACTTTGCCAATTACAAAGTGTTTGGACTTATCTTAAATCTTCAATCTTAAATTTTAAAGTTACTCCTTAACTTATGTAATGAATAGCTGACTTTAGTCAATTAAAGAATTAGGTATATATAGACTCAAACTCGATGTAGAGTTATTTAATGACAACTCATTGTCTGATGCTGAGCTGTGCCGCTTCAGTTGGAAATAAAGTTGTCCAATTTCAAGTTCTTATGACAGAGTTTTTTTTCTTTACGCGATAAGACTTCAGATACGCTAGTCAGTGTATAATGTGCTTCAACAGCCAACATAGTTACGAAGACAACTAAGAGTGATTAATTAATTAAGTTTACTTCTCAGATAATTTGTCAGTCTTTCCTTTTAAATATCCAGTACCAGTAGGTACAAGCATTTACGTCAGCGTTTTAATTCTACCGTGCGTTGCAAAATAATTACAATAATGAATTATATATAAGGAATAAACGAAACTTTTCCGAGACAAGATGTCGTAAAGTTTGTAATTTGATATTTATTAATATTACATGTTAAAGGTGTATGACGACGATGTTTTTAAATTTTTAACAAAATTCCTGTTGCTTTTTGTTTCTTGTATTGTGTTTGCATTCTAGGTGTATACTCAGTTTTATATAAAAAAAAACAGAGAGTGTAATTCTTGTAGCTTTTCTTGTGTTGGTGTTGTCGGCGCAAGAGAATATGAGATGGTAGAGTGGGATAATTAAAAATGCGGCAGCGCCTGTTAATTTGAATATTTTATAAATTCAACGTAGCATGCTTTTAATTATACTTTTTGCTTGCTCCTCCTAGTTAAATCTATTCCTACCATCTACAACAAACAGCAACTGCAAATGGCGGTGAGTAACATTTTTTTAAAATGGTTTGTATTTTTTGAAAAAATGTCACAACGACATACAATTAAATTCAGTACACAAAGCAAAGTTTATGTAAAAACTACGTTTTACCTAGGAAAACTTTTTCATATTTTTTACTGAATTTATGGATGTTTCGTATTTATATCTGAATATTATAAATTTATTCAAAGATTAAATTAGATTCAAAATTGCGTAAACCAACACGTGCAAAATTGGTTATATCCTGTGAATACCAGCCGTGACATGATATTTCTCAACCACAAATTCCTTGCTCTTCTATAGTCGAGCATTTCGCTGTATTGCACTCGTCGTCGCTTTCTTTCCTCTTCAGCGTGCACTTTTTTGCACATTGCAATCGTGCAATTGAAACGCGCAGCTCGTGTTCCCGAAGCATGGAACGCATCGTTGCATCTCCATCCGATAAAGCGTGCACTCGCGATATCGAGGCGAACGAATCGAGCGTATCTGAAACTCTATCGAATATCCGTCGTCCTCCGCCCTACATCCACCACCGTGAGCTGCAGCAAGCCACCCAAAACGTACGCCAACACTCGGCCGAAACAAATATATTACTAAAGGCGCACTGAAAACCGTGACCAACACAAAGTGTTAAAAATTAATCTACCTAATCACTATTTGTACGATTAAAACAACAAATAAAAAATATATTTGGTATTTTATAAATAACTATATTTATGATTTCGTCGAATTATTTGCAAGATCATAACTATAACTTTTAAGTTTATTTTCTTTTTATTGAATATTTTTATCGCCAGTAAAAAGCGTTGGTTGTTGGTTGGGGCTTGTGGATTTTATTCACGTCAGTTGACAATTTGGTGCGGCCGTTATCGCAACGGTGGTAATTTAGAGAGCCGAACAGTCGACACATAACAGGGGTTTAATAATATCTATCTCGCCCGAATGACTAACTACACCTGACTATCGTTTAATTCGTACTAATCTGAAATTACCCGGCGCGGCAACGAGTCCACCGATAACAAACGCGCACCACCGATCCATCGAACACCAACGTTCGTTCCAACCTAAAAGAGCTTTGACCAATATGGCGATATGCATTCGAAGGTAACTGACCGTTTTTAAAACAGAGCAAACTATAAAACAGATACTTTTTGTGCTTTTTTGTTGGTCATGTTACAACATGAGAACAATTAGGGCCAAAACACCTTTCGCACTCGTAGATTTTCAGTAACCACAACAAAGAGATATTTTGCCGCCAATACGTGTACATATTGGCACTGTGAGCTCTTTGAAGACCAATGCCGCTA
>JARJDS010008623.1:0-17717 GCA_030264155.1 Atheta pasadenae | reverse complement strand
TTTAGAATAAAGTTTTCAATTTAATTTTAACTTTTTGTGTTTCACACTAATTTTGCGTTCATATTTCGTTTAATCTTTTAATTCAAATCGTTTGTAGCGCATCCTACTCTTGTGCCCCTCATTTCCTTTTTAATTTGCTGAATTTTGTTAAATATTAAATAATAAAAATATGCAAATTAAATTACTAATTATTATAATAATTTAAACCAAAAATGTTTATGCATTAACAACACGACTAATGCTTTCTTTACACCTTCTACGTTTATTTTAACTTATAACCTCCCCTAACTCTTACTCTTAGATTACGAGTAGGTATTCTCAGCTTTTACTAAGGGGTTGTTTTTTTCCACGTCGTATTTTTGTATTCGTATGACTTGCACAGCACGCGTCACATCTCATCGCATCATCGCACATCGCATTTTGTGGAGTAAAAAAAGAAGCGACAAGAAACATTTTCGTTTCGTGACTTTCTACAACAGTGTCAACCACCCCTGTTTGCTGCTCGTATTATACGGTTTAGATTTTTGTGCTTACGTGATAGAAAAAAAACAACAAATGCAGATGTTCAAAAAACAAAAAACTAAAACTAGTAAAAACATGTTTTGTTTCCCTGTTTTGTTTTTAGTTATTTTAATCAATTGTTTTAAGCTTTTATTATTTTGTTGTATTAAGTATTATGAGATTTTAACAAACAAAAACTAAGAATCAAGAGAAAATGAGACGATTTTCATCTAAAATTTCCGTCACGTATTTCATTACTCTGCTGTACACACAATTTCCCACTCTTTTCCCCGATGCGTTGTTCTATTTCGTCCTTTTTTCATGCGTTTAATGTGATTCGTCCAATATTCCTCAATAAATTAACTTTTTCTAGTTTTTATTGTATAGGTCATGCTTTTTTATGATTTGTTATGATTAAAATATTCATTCATTTGTTGGTTTTTCCCTAACTTTACGCGCACACGTCGTAAATTTGACTTTGACTTTGACATTTATTCGTTTTTAACGCATATAACACATCTAATTATAAACATACACACACATATACATCTGTGAATAACAAATTTTGTTTTATCATTACAATTATTGTATTACTAGAATTGTTTTGTTTTCTGTTGTTGGATTACAACATTCCAATACTGAAAACAATTGAAACCTTAAGTGAGGAGACGTTTGTTAAAAAAATCAAGTGTGTATGTGAGTATGAGACATACGAAGGAGTCTAAAATGCATTTAGTTTATAAATAGTCGCGGAGGGAATTCCGGTGGGTTAAATTTAGCTCGGAGGCGCGCGTTTTACTACACACGCGAAGGGAGCGAATGAAAGCTTTGACGCGAGCTTTATAAAGCGCTAAAGCGCATCGCGGCACACGTGAGGCGCACCCCCCGCGAACTCAAACATACCGGATGTGACGGATGCGATGATGATTTCATTTCGAGCTGTTTAAATAAACTGTTGATTTTTTGTTATAAATACAAAAAGTTTTTAAAGTTAACTTTTTATTTGTTTGTTAAACGTAGATATCTTTTGTTTTTATTTATGTTTACCTTCGAGTTGCAGTCGCTGTTGAAAAACAAAAGCATTTAATTAAAAACGTTATTAACATACAAATGAAATGAAACAAACGCCGATCGAAATTGTATTTTGTGCTCGCGCGTGTGTCAGTACAAAGCGTGTATTTACCGTGTGCAAACCCTTGTGTCATCCCCTCGCTTTTCGCGTATTCCGGTATCGGTAAATGCAGGATTTGAGGCTTTCGATTAATGCTCGACAACGCAATATCGACATTTGCATTCCATTTGCATTTGTACAGCGACAAAATCTCATTTTAGAGTTGATTAAAGTTAATTAAACAAATATTAATTACACATAATGGAAATATAGTAAAAGTAATAAATATTTTGGTTTACCTTTTAATTTTTTAATTACAAATCAGTTTGATAATGAAGAACCTTGTTTATAACAATTATAAGCACTTTATACACTTTATTCACCCTTACACCACACGCCATCGAACACGAGTCACTGAGTACTGAGCCGGTTTAGGAGTGACTTAAGTAAAGTCTTGCGGGATGCGCAACGCGACATTAAAAACGTCGAAAAAATATCAGCCACCGCGCCATCCGCTGTGACGCGTCGCGGCGCACTATTATTAGCCCCCACGGCGTCGCGTCGGGCGGAACGCAAAAAGAACAACCGACACTCGAACATTGCCATCATTGGCATCCTCTTTCTTATTGCTAGACACTACTTTCACTTAAGGGGTTGCAAAATGTGAATGACCTTAATAATATACAATACAAATATAACTAAATTACAAAATAAATGTTAAATTTAGTTTATTTAAAGGAAATAAAGGATAAGAGTGATAGGCAACTTTTTTGGGGACGCTAGCAGGATGTGGAACGACAAAAAACACGCAAGGCGGAATTGATGGTGAGTGGGGGGTGGGAAATGGCCGAGCATATAACACCAAGCCGGTCTATAGCCACACGAATCCACGAGGGCATTAATCAAACCGACAGCCAACAGACCACTAATATACAGGGTGTTAATAATCCCTAGCAGGATTAGCAGTATATGCTATAGTCCTGTAAAATTAAAATTTAATCCTTATGTTTTTTTTTTGAGATTTTTAAATAAAAACAACATTTATACTTTTAAAATGACTTAAGTCATTGAATCCATACTTGAACTAAGTAAAATGTAATAACATTTCTCACTTTAAATCCTCAGGTGAATAATTATCGCTTGTGTGTGAACGCGATTTCATTTCTTTTCAAGGGGTAAGGACGAAAAAATTAATGGTGATGATCTGTCCATGTCCAGCGAGACAGAACGATGATTGCGCAATGACGCAGCGACACGAAAGCGCGAAAAGCACAAAAAAGCTTGAATAATAACCAGAAAGGATAATGAAAGCGACGCTGACAACGACACCTTTTACACAAACACCCCCTAAAAATAAAAATAAATCCAAAAGAAAAAAATTAAAAAATTAATTGTCAAATTTGTCCAAAGTGCTGCCATCTGTTGCAGCCAACATATATTTAATCGTGTTGTTGACAAACAAATAATCGAAATTAATATTCTCCCATTTTGTGGCGCCTGCTTGCCCTAAAACGGAAATAGTCATTAGCCATGTCCGCATGAATCGATGCCAAACAGGAAACGACAATTTGTTAGCAAGCACAGCTTCCCAAAATTTCAAACTGTCACAACAAGAACAACATCATTACAACAAATGATAGTTTCACGGTTCACAATTGCAATTTAAAAATAACTCTAATAAGTTTTTGGGCAATTTTTAGGTTAACTTTTGTTTTAAGTAAGTTCTTATACGTCCTTTTGGGCGTCCTTTGGTCCTTGCCGCTAATTTCGTTTCGTTTTCAGTGGACTTGTGCGTGCTGAATTTCAATTAGTTGATAAACTCTTCGTCCGCATCCACAAACGTACCAAATCGATTAGATTTCGTGCTTAGCTCACAGATTACCGTCTGCATTTCAAGTTCTTAAAACCAATATGACAGCAGAGTACTTACAGTTTAGAAACTACTAATTGATTCTTTTGTTTTCATTGTATTCGCGTAGTAAAAGTATAATAAACAAAACACACTGTATATCAAGTATTTATGAAGTCAAAGCATGAAATCCTAAGGATCCTGAAGGACAAAAACGTGAATTAGGTTAAGATCTTAGGAATGTGACTCATGCGAGTATACATTCATTAAAACAAAAGATGACAAACAAAATATATTTAAACACATCGTTGTGATGGTCCAAAACAAGACACAAAACAAAAGAAGCAAATTTATTGTTTATCTAATTCAATTGTTTTATTTTTTATTCTAAAAACAAATCTTTTTCTCTTAAAATGGTGATTCTTTGTAATGTCCTGTGATCCTGTGATGTTTTAGATCTCAAAATATTTGTGCTTGACTAACAAACAGTCAAATGTTAAATTCTAACCCTCCGTCCTTCTCAAAACCCAACGAAAGCAAAATTTGCGTTTTGAACGGCTTCAAATGTTACAAACCTTTTGGGGGTTGCTTGGGCGATTAGCTCCGGTCTCTGCGGCCCTCTAAACCTCGCCAAATGCACCTAGGACGACAGACAGAGAACGTTAAACCTTCCAATTTAGACTCGAAACTAAACACACTCACACACACACAGGTGCAAAGTAAAGTAAATTAATACATAAACAAACGAATAACGTTAAAGTCAACATAACACACGTCTGATCCCGGATAAACTGAATATTAACGGATAAATCAACAAACCAACATTTGACTTGAGACTTAAAATGGAACTACGAATTTACGAAATTAAATGAATTAAATATAGTTAATTTCTTACAACTATTTAACAGTCTTATTTGTGTTTGTGTGTGTTGTTGTTTGTATAAGTAGTTATGTTTATGTTTAGGTACAGACGTCGACGTAGGACGTTTTGGCTCATTTACGAAACGCGGTCGGCGCTGATAAGCTCCAAGGGCAATCAGGACCCTCACTGGATGCGCTTAATTAAACAAATGAAACGTCGGAGGATTAAAACAAAAAATCCAATAAGCAAAACAAAACACAAACAAAGTAAATTTAATGTTTTTAGACGTTCAACTAAAACAAAACACAAAAGAAAATATTGAATAAACACAAACAAAATTCAAATTTATTAAGACTCACTGCCAAAACAAAAATTGTTTAGTTTTGTATTGTTTTGGTGCTATTATTACTATTAAAAATGAAAACAAAAGAAATTCGTAACTCTAGCGTGTGAATTATTCTCCTAAAAAGTTTTTCGCAAAACTTTCACGTAAAAGTTTTCTTTTGTTACTCTCAGCTCGAGTTCTTGTACTTTATTGTGCTTGCAATTTGCATTCGGTCGTGTGTCGTGCGAGTATACAAAATGGCCGCATTCAGACGCGAGTTGGTTTGTTTGAGTAGAGTGTGTGTGAAAAGTTTGAAAATGTCGAAACTGTTATTTACCGAACGTCGAAAACACGTCGGTAATGCTGAAATAAAATAGAAAAAAAAACGAAAAAACCCAAAGGAAGAAGAAGCTTTATCGCATTCGCAGTATTGTGCTCGTATTACATGCTAAAAGCAAATAGATGGAATATTTCCTGGAATACGCCATATAAAGGAAGAAAGAAGGAAAATAGTTTAACATTTATTACAAATATAATTTCAGGTTAGGTTATTTGATAACAAAATATTCAGAAACAAATTTACGTGGACGTTTTTTTAAAGAAAAACCCGTTTTCTTTTACTTTGTGACATTAATCTTAAGAAGCTATGCTTATATTCGGATTACACTTGTCCTGCTTTTGTACTGCTTAGATTAATCTCTTGACTTATCTTAATTCACTTTAGTTATCTTTGTTTGACAATTAATTGGTATACTTGTGCTTGCAATTTGTTAAGATTAGCATTAAACTTTTTTCTTATCAAGTAAACTCTTTTGTAGTTTATTTTCAATTTGTATTTTTCACACTTTCTGCGGAAACTCTACGTTTCTCTCGAGTTTTTCGTTGCGAAAAGTGGAAAAATTCAACGTGTGAAAAGCCAAGAGCGTGTGAAAGAAAATGATAAATGAAAGAATTGAAAAAGTCAAGATCGCGCATCACATCGCATCGCATGTCGTATTTTCCGACTTTTTCATTTTTGCGCTCCTTTGGTTTTTGACTTTTCTTTGCAACCACGCGCATTTCGCATCAGAGATTTTTTCGTTTCCAGTGCGGATTTAGAGTTTAGAATTTTCCCTATTCGCAAATGCGGAGACGTGTGGAAGACGAACATTTTCCACATGTCCGCACCGCTGCATTTCCTTCCTTTTAACTCACAATACAATCCATTTTCACGGCGAAATGCAAAAAGAATTATTTTATAGGTTATGTTATTATTCAATAATTACTTATTTTGACCTACGGTCACGTGACTACGCAAAAATACGTTCGGAATAAAATAAAAATAAAAAAACCATTAATCTTTTAAGCCAAAAACACAGCGTTAACCAAAAAAATGACACTAAAAACGTCAAAAAGTAACAAAAAATCAAGCCAACGTTTCATGCGTGCTCTGGTGCGTGTGAAAAAATGAAATATGAATTCACAAAATTCGCAAAAATGCTGAACTCGACACAGCCTTGACTTTGTTACATATTTCAACTCCGACTGAAAATAAAATGTCATATTCCAAACATTTAACAAAACAAAAACTCAAGTCGTCAATGAAAAACAAACAAAACTTATTTACAAGTAGGGGCCAAACAAATACTTTCATTAATACTTAATTTGTTTTGTTTTTTGTTGGGAGCAAATTAAATGTTGAAAGAACACAAGACATAATTAAATAATCCTCATAATTGCAACAAAACAAATTCGTAATTAAATTCAAGCCGCGTAATTATGATGATCTCGTATTTTGTGGGGTTGTGTCGTCCGAACAAAACCCAAAGATTTATGACAACAGAATCCACTTGTAAGGTACTAATTTGCATTAAAATATTTATACCCCCTAAAATGTATAACCATATACAGTGTGTTATATATTTTAAACTCGACATTTTTTATTTCAATATATAAGGGATAATTTTTTGTTCAAACGATTTATGTGGGCATTAATTCGTGACAAAATAGAAATTGCCGTTTTATTATCGCACCAACGCATTCATTCCCCATCCTGCACCCTGATACTCCCGCAATGGAGTTTTTGGTTTTGATGTAGGTGAAGGGAGAGCGAGTTGATTGTTTTTTTTGGTGGAGGCGCGCGTTCAACCACTGGACAGTGTAAAATCGCCTCGACTGGTTTTAAACCTGCGCGTAAATTTCAAATTGTGCGCAATTGTAATCACCAGACAGGGGTCGTTAATTCTCTATGTTTGAGAGAGGGTAAAAACACCCCTATCAGCAAAATACATTACGATTTAACTAGAATTTTATTAAATTAAAATTAAATTTTCAATAATTCTTTATTACTATCTGTAAAACAGATGAACATCAACATTGTTTTGTTTTTTGTTTGTTTGGTCACTGCAATCTAGTAAGCCAAGCGTTCGGTTGTTGTTTGCTCACTCATGTTTGGAAAAACAAAGTAAGTCATCTACGAGTCTCCGTCGTGTTAAGTTCTATTAGTACAATATCACACATCTATTGTTTTTAATATATTATTGTAGCTGATCAAAAAGTGGCGCTACTTTGTTTTAGTTTTATAATATTGGAAGAGGATAATAAAATAAAGTTTTACATTTTAACCAAACATTAAATAAAGAAAAAGAAAACGAACGAATGTAAAAATCACCAAAAAAAAGGTAAAAATATCGAAAATCACGTCAAGTCAAGAAGGGTCGGCGACTCATGAATAAATTTTCCATTCTCGTGCATTTTCGTCGTACGGTTTCGCGCTGTGAAAGCATTTGCATATTTAAAATTTTCCATTCCAGGCCGGTTTTGGCTTTCCGGTTTGTCTCAAGCTTAAAGGTATTCCTTTTCACTTTTCACTTTTTGATTTTTGTTTTTTTTTACGAAATTTCAAAGCTTTGAACGAGATAATTTGATAATTTACTCATTAAAACTGACTTAGACGCAATAAATTAATAATTACTTTCAACAAGAAGTAATAAATCTAATATTATTTTTTATTGCTTTACTTTACTCGCCTTGAAATTTTCTATTATCATGCATGCATTTTCTCTTTGTATGTAAATAATGTTGTTGTGTAAAAATTTCTCTCCCCCTTTCTCCCTTTTGTCGACATTCACCCTTCGTATAGATCGTGTCGAGTTATTCAATTCTCATTCAATAGGTATTAATGTTGTGCTGCCAATAGGGATGATATATAAGCGCCTGGAGTGTACCAGGAAATTCACAAGGATGTGAAAGCATCAGCGAGGATTTAATTTGCTGGTCCAGGTCCACGGAAATATGGTTGGTATTTATTTGTATTAAAATCCACACTCGTACAAACGAAAAACATGAATTTTTCTTGTAATCTTGTAATATTATTTTGAGGTTTATATTTTTTTCTATAAAAGTACATTTAAAACCTATCAAGGACATCACATCTATCCAATTTATGTCCTCATAAATATCCCTCCATCTTGTTAAAAGACATCGACCATTATTTTACGTTCTTTAAAGCTACGCTTTCCTGCTACACGTCCTTGGTTTTCACGCTAACGTCGTTGTCGATGGCAGAAATCGAATACAAAATATAAAATAGACGAAAAAACCGCAAGGACAAAAGACAAGGAATGGAAATTTAATACAAGACATTACCATAAAGAAGGAAACAGGGTAGGTTTTTTTTTATTTTTACAACTTTTCGTTGAAAAACTACAAAACAAAATGTTTCAATTGTTTAAATTGTTTATTAACTTAAAATTAAGTCAACATATCTGTTTTATTTATTCATTTACTTGTAATTTTCATTTTTCAAAGTAATTTTATTTTCTATCGTACATTTATCTTATTTTAATCCTAATTTGTTTAAATGCTACACATATTATTTTGTCATCGGTTATAAGCAATTAAAAAACAAATGCAATTTATAAATAAATAAAAATATTTACAATATGTTTGTTATTTGCCTTTTGTTAACAAGTGAATTGTAAACTAAAAAATTAAATAAATATTTCGCGAAAAAATTTGAATATTTTTATTTTGATTTAATTATTAATTTGATTTGATTTGATATTGTTTAATAATCTTATTAAGTCTATCCTTAAATTTCTTTTTATTGGCGTGCATGAAATCATTGCGTATTTTTCCGGCGAGAAAATCCTTCAAGTTTTGCTTTTGTGGCAATTGTGGTGGATGTGCCGGGTCGATAATCGGTGTGATTGTTGAATAACATTGTAAACCCACAGCAGCTGGATCGGGATCAATTGTTAATTGTTCTAAATCACCCTGTGTAACACCAAAACAATTAGTATACAAAATCAACACAAATTTCTTACGTTTACCGCAAATAAATATCCAATTATCAAATCGCTATCTTCTGGTATGTCCAATGATCCTACTTTAAGGATATTTGTCCTTGACCATTGACAATCAATGTAATTATCAACCACGGAATTATCCCGAATACTAATAGCAATTTGATGCCATTTATGATCGTTTAATCCTGCTGGAATCCTGACTACATCCGTACCGTTTGCTGTGGCATGAATTAATTTTAAGTCAGCACCAGCGACCTCTAACGACAAGTAGGTATCTTGGCGACGACGAGAACGAAGACTAAAGACAGTACCTAAAGACTCCTTAGAACAAAACAACATATAATTCAATAGTAATTATTGAATACGTAAACATGTCTTGACGTACATTTAAAATGCGCAGTGTGATAAACAAAGAAAACTCTTTGGGAAACGACGCGTTGTTACTGAAGAGTTGCGATGACGGCAGCCATATGTAATTATTCGGTTGGAGACGCCAGGCGGCAGGACGATCAGTCACTCGACGCCAGTGATCCTTCGATGGGTGATAGTAACGAGTTTCTTCCACAGTTAAAGGATTTACTGAGTTTGTGCAACTGAAATTTATTTATCACGTGATTTAACTGTATTAATATCTTACTCATGTTTTTTTTAATTAAAATTTAATAACAAATATAAAGAATTATATGTTAATAAAGATTTTTAATCCTGGCGGTGACAGGACCTGTTGGTTTGAAACTCTTAAGTTTGAGAACTTGAGCAACTCCTTCTGGAGCTGAAGCTTTCACCCAGTTTAAAAGATACGAGGCGCTGGCACAGGAAGAAGACGCCGAACGCAGCAATTCGTTCATTTGAATGCCGCGAAAGCTGAGGGAAATTAAATTCCGGCGCCTTCAAACGTTGTCGCCGCCGTCGCGTCATTGCCCCGCCTTCCGGAAGATGCGGTTGCACGACCGGTTGCGAGACGAATTGCGGACGAATTCAACTTGACTGCCTGCATTGAAGACTTCTGCAGACTTCAACGTACATAACTAAATTATATACAGACAGTTTTCACTAAAACTTTATTTTTCTTAAAATTCACCTGCAATTTTTTAGGTAAAACGCAAAAAAGTTTTTTTGGAACACCCTGTAATGATTTTGTTCGAGATTTTCTTAGCAACGTTTCACGCACGACGAAATCAAATTTGCTTTTCTATTACGTATTACCGAACTAGTTACCCCGCGCGTGGAAAAGCTGGGAAATGCAAGGAAATGAGGAAAACCTCGATGCGATTGCTGGTATGAATCAAAAGAAAATAAGAATTGCGAAAGGTCACAATGAGGAAATGAAGACGCCGTTCAACGACAAATTTGATTTTTCCCATTTTCCGGATCAACATAAATATTTTAGATTGAGTTATTTCATGTCTTCCTTAAAAACCGATAAATTATAAAAGCAATTAAAATAATTTGATTTATATTTAATTTAATCTTTGTTTTTTTTATGTTGCTGTGGTTTTATCCTTTGCGTATAAAAGGAAACTTGTGCTTTGATGAATTCCTGCGTTTTTGCGTTTTGTGGGAGAGAATGGAAAAGATTTTCGCATACCTAAACAGATTGCAGTGGCGTTGCTCGACGTTGAAACCAGGACATTCGGTGCCGTCGCGCAGAAGACAACGCCGCGTCCTTTGCTGAATTCCTGCCGCGCAGGATACGCTACAACCCGACCATTCGGACCATGTATCCCAACCTGATAAACATAACGACGTGAAACCATAAAAAAAATTGTTGACAAATTAAATAAATTTAATAAAAAAAGCAGAAAGGATACAAGGATTAAAGATATTAAACTTCAATATATATTTTTACTTTTAGATTGTTCCTTTTTGGGGTTTTTATTTGTTTTTGTTTGTTTCTTTAGAAAATAGAAAACTTTTTGCTTTTAAGGATTGAGGACTTAAACTTGGAGTATTATCTTTCACTCCTTGAAATTGTCTTTTATTCTCTGTGTAATCTACGACTTTTCTTGTGTTTTTTTGTCTTATTTTTCTTGCAGTCACATTAAGTTAATTAATTTTATTACTAAAGTTAATCTTTAAAGTCCTTTTGAATGAAAAAAATATTACTTTATTTGATTTAACTTTATAAAGTTGTATATCTTTTCAGTTATTTTTGTTGCGTAAGATTTTAATTTTTGATTACTCCGCAACCCGCATGACAACTTTCGTCCTGCGAAGAAAAACAAGTCCGAAGAGTAAAGCAAGAAAAAAAAACTTGGAATTAATGCACAGTCATAAATCTTGTTCTATATTGAGTTATCCTTTACTTTGCCAGCAGGCAAACAGGCCTGCGCCTGCTTTTGCAAGTTATCCTTTTAGTCCTGAAAAATTCCGACGCTACTTATAGGATAAGAGCATGAAAGAACACAGTAGCGATGGAAAAAGAAAAAGAGTTATACGCACAGCATTAAGTAAATAAGTATCATGTTAACTGACAGGTACCAGGACTCAAGATCAGCAGGAAATGCAAATAATAAATTAAAGCAAAATTTAGAAATGTTAATAAGATTTTTTTCTACCTAAACAAGTCCAAACACGTTGATCCGTGCTTTCATCCCATTTAGCGATGGCGGTGGCTTTCAACAGTCCGTCGAGGACTTGACAGAAGACAATATACTCACGAGGAATTTCATCTTGAGCGTCTGGGCAATCAGCAACAGGTCGACTAAATATTGTCACGTTTATTTGGCTGCGTATAAATACAAAAAAAGTAATGCACATTTTATTTTAATTAAAAGTATTTTATAAACCCAACTTTTAGGTTTACGTAAGTTATATAACAAAGTTTAATTGTGTTATTAATTATTACCGATTTGATGAATAAAGGTGCAGATTATCAGCGCCTTTGTAGGTAGCGATGAGTTCAAAGTAGGCCGCATAGACGCCGCTGTTGCCGACGTTGAGAGGCGGCTGGTCGGCGCCACCAATACCATTAGATCCGTCGCCGCCACCACCACTGCTGCCTCCGTTAGTGCTCAAACCACGAAAGACCACTTTGGCATCCCTTGCGCTCTCCTCCACGCTCACTTGCTTCTCAGCAAAGTATTCCTCTAAATCGCAACACCACCCCCGTCCCCAACACAAGCTCAATGTCAATACCACTGATAACCGTTGTAATTTATTCATTGTATTACTTGTAACTACACACTGTTTTAATTAGCCATATCTGAAATCAAACACAAAAAATAAAACACGTCTGTCTTTTATTACAACGCTTAAGAAACTAGACCTACTGCGATAAACAACGAAGAAACAAAACAATTCATGGCATACTTGACTCGCGTTTAATTCTAGAACAAAACAAAACACAAATACAAACAATTTCGGCCCACTACACATTTAAATTGATCATAACTTGTTAAGTTCTTCTCGGGTGTAGACGTGTGATAAATTTGTGCGCGATATTTTACCGTTTTCTTAAAATTTTCCTCACATTTTCTTTACATTTGCTTCAATTTTCGTTGTAACTGTGGGTGAGTAATATTTTTTATTGTTTTTATAAAAGTTTTCAACAATTTCGCTTGGTAAACTTTTTCCGCACACATTTTTCTCTACGATTATTATCCTGGATGCGTTTTTCACATCCTGGAAAATTTTCAAGAATGGGAAAAGATCAACTAACTCTCAAATGGTTATACAAGTTATCAAACTTTAGCTGGCAAAAAGTTTCACAAATTTTTCTTTTATTATTTTCTCATCCTTTGAAGTTTCTTCAAATAAGAACAAATTTTATTTTATTTTTTTTTCTAACGCGTCAAAAACTTTTAACCTGACTTTAATTTTTTTTTAATTGCTAGCAAGTCAAAACATTTAATTATTAAGTAATTGTCATTAATACCGTGAAATCCTCCTAGCGTCGGCGATTCTTTCAGGTCCTTAATATTTAATCTTTTAATTCCGTTTCTAATTTCCAAACTAAAACGCCGCGAGTTTGTTTCCTCTTCCGCCGTTGCCAATTCCCAATTCCACTTCCGTTTTTAATCGCCGACACTACTTTCAACTTGTAACGTCTTCTTGAACTTTAAAGTTAATTTACTTCAACCAAGAAATAAGTATAGGTTGCAATTAGCGTTGGTTAAAATCGAATTATTCACGCTAATTTAATGTCTTATGTAAACTTAGTTTTTTTTTTATTCAAATGAACCTAATTTGTGCAAAATTACATAAAACAATTTTATTATAGTTAATTAAATTTATTATTTGTTTGTAAATTTTTGTTTTTTTAGGACATTTTAATTTGTTGGTTCATTTACGTATTATTTCGTTGATGATTCCGTTGTTCATGCACACACGACTCTGGAAGATACCACACTGCTACTGGCGTCTGCCGGTGTAATCCTGCTTGGTCCCGGTGGCAGGATGCTGCGCACGAACGTATTGCAAGAGAGAAATTGGCACACGCATACGTTCCCGCTCGTCGCGCCAAGCAACAAAGCGCGCATGCGTAGACAACACAAACTCCTGATTATTCTACAGGATTTCCAAGGATACCATTCTCGCACTTCAGTGCCAAAGCGACAAATGAAGATTGTTTTTTTGAAGATTTAATTGTGTACGTTGGATTGCCTAAGTAAAGTAAAACGCGTTTTGTTGTTTCCAGTTGTTTCTAACGTTAAAATTTACTCCAAAAGTTGTATGAGTATTAAATTATCTTCTTTACTAATGTCAGTCATTTTGTTTTGGTGCAAAACTTTCAAGTTTTCAAAGTTTTATACTTGCAAACTTCAATTGTGAGTTGTTCGGCGGATTTTAATTTGTTGAACAAGGAAACAAAGCTGTAAATCGCGCCGTAAGGGCTCCGGTTGCTAATAATTCAACTTTATCGCACTTACATAATCCTCCAACTACTACCTGCTGCCCCCGACGTCGTTACCCGCTATTGAAGCGCGTTATACCGCGAACAGAGGCGAACAATAAGTAACTTTAACTTTGACTTCGCAAACTTTAACATCAACAAATTTCAGTATTCCAAGCCAAATCGAGACGTGTCCACGTTTACTATTACATGTTTCGTTAACTGATTATAAACAATTAGTTTTGTCATTTATAACAACTGAAAGGTAGATTATCAAATAAATTTCGTTGTTTTTTGTCATTTTGGGGCTAAACTAAAAACAAAAAGAAGGGAAGGGGGTGTAAGGGCTGTGATTGTAGAGTACAGTGCAAACGTAGCGGAAGGATAATTTATGACAATGAAAGGTCGATAAATCATTAACGCGAAATTGATTTCGACACTCTGCACACTCGCAAACGCAGTACGCATAAATTTCCATTTTAAATTTCGTATCATCAGATAACGAATAAAACAAAACAATTTGTACTGGGAACGGTTTATATAACTATAATTAATTTATAAATAAATTTAAAAAATATTCACTATTTACAATTACGTTTTTTTTATTTAGAAAACAATTTCAAATGTGTTAGCTGGTGTTAGCGACATCTAGCTGTCATTTTATAGATTTTACTGCGCATGCGTGCGCAGTGCGTGCGTGACTTAAGTCGTTTATCACTGTTTCTCACTCTGACACGTGTCTGAGATATGTCCAGATATGTCTAAAGCAGTCTAAAGTTGTCAAGTGTTGTCAAGTATCATGTGTTAAGTCTGATGCTGTTGATTTTACTCAATACCTCTCAATTCGAATCATTTTGAGTGATTCGTTTGCTATCTACGACTTGTTATTGTACTTCTAAGTGTAATTAAACGTAACAAAGGTTAAATATTTAATTAAATCAACTACATCATTCAATAATTCACACAAATTACAATTGAAACTTAATCATAATCAATACAATATAAATTAAAACAATACTAAACATCAAATTAATAAATGTGAGTGCTAATATTATTAATTTTTAGTTACAATTTGTTTAAATGATTTAATTAGTGATAAAAATATGTTTTTGTGTCAACCTTAAATTTTGATTATTAGTTTCATATTTTTAATTGTATTGTGATAATTATTAGATTGCATCTTAAGCCTCATTAAACGCCATTATCTACATTACACAGCATTTTACATTAACTGATAACACCTACTTATTTATTTCAGCATGTAAGTGTGAGTTGATCATTTCTCATATGTTATATTGGACATTTGCACATTGGATCTTTAATTATAAACAATTAAACCATTTGTTACAGTTAGTTTAGTTTGTTCTCTAAAGGATATACATCAAGATGCATTTAACTAAGGATAATTTAGTGGTGGGTGATGAAATTGAATTTGGAATTGAAGAAGGGTTAGGACATGTACAAAAATTACTATTGGAAATGCATGGAGAAAAAGTTATTCAGGTAATTTAATATTAATTAATTAGTTTGTTGTTAACCTTATAAATCTTATAGGTTGATGCTGAGAGTGGTGAAACTCTAACAGCCATCGATGCCTTGAAACAATCACTGCAATTAGCTAAAAAATTAGTGCAACTTGGTGTGAAGAAAGGTGATTCTGTTACAGTGAATAGTGAAAATCGGATTGAATATATAATGGTACCATTGGCATGCTTCCATATTGGTGCCATTTTCGCACCCCTCAACCCTGATTACACCAGTGGTGTGTATACACAACAAAAATATTTTAAATCATGAAAATAACTATAATCTCTGTTATTATTAATTTCAGGTGAATTAACCCATGTTGTTAACTTATCCAAACCTAAAGTAGCATTTTGTTCATTATCTACCTTAAAATTAATGCTCAAACTCAAACAAAAGCATTCATTCATGCAACATTTGATTTTATTTGGAAAGAAACCAAGCAATAATTTACCAATGTATGAAGATATTATTCATGGTGTTACTAAAGATTCGAATTTTGATGATTTCGAACCCGCTGAATTCGATGCCAACGAACATGTTGCAACTATTTTGTGTTCTTCAGGCACCACAGGATTACCCAAAGGAGTCATGGCTACTCATCGTAATATGACAACTTTTATGGAGATTGCACGCACACGCGTACAAGAATTATACGAATTTGAAGAAGATACGCCGAATCAAGGTGTTGTTACTTTTGGTTTGACACCATTCTTCCATTCAATGGGCTTCATGACCATGTACATGAATTGTATAGGTGGCAATTTGATTATTGTGATAAAAAAGTTTAAAGCTAAGTTGTTTTTGGAATCAATTCAAAAGTACAAAGTCACTACATTAATTGTACCTCCACCAGTGTTGTTAGTTTTAACTAAACATCCACTTGCAAAGAATTATGATTTCTCTAGCTTGAGAGACATTCGTTCTGGAGCTGCACCAATGGGCAAAGAAATGGAAATGGAATTGAAGGAAAAGTTTAAGTTAAGGCATGTTTCGCAATCATATGGTATGACAGAAACAACTCTTGGTATTCTGGTCAGTAGTTTAAGCGAAAGTAGGGTGGGTTCAGTAGGAAAAATCGTTCCTGGTAGTCTGTGCAAAGTTGTGAGTGAAGATGGCAAATCATTGGGGCCGAATCAAGAAGGCGAACTGTGTTTTAAAGGCCCGTTGATTATGAAAGGTTATGTTAATGATCCTACCTCAACCGCGCTTACTATTGATGCTGATGGTTGGTTGCATACTGGTGATATCGCGTACTTTGATAATGATTTCTACTTTTACATTGTGGACAGAATTAAGGAGTTGATTAAGTACAAAGCTTTTCAGGTAACTCTATCAACATGTTCTTGTTCAATTTTAATGTGTTTTAACGCGCATTTAACGTTTAGGTGGCACCAGCGGAATTGGAAGCTCTTTTATTGCAACATCCGCAGGTGGCTGATGTTGGCGTGATTGGTTTGCCGGATCCTGAAGCCGGGGAATTACCCTTGGCGTTCATTGTTCGCAAAGAGGGCGCTAAAGTCACGGAAAAAGAATTGCAAGATTATATTGCGGGTAAAGTGTCGCGTCAGAAGCGCCTGCGTGGTGGTGTACACTTTTTAGAAGAGATTCCCAAGAATCCTTCTGGTAAAATTTTGCGACGGGTCTTGAAACAGCGCGCTATTGCGGCTGCGTCAAAATCTAAACTTTAAATTGTTGGTACAATCATGTTATACAAGTTTTACATATTTACTTTAGAAAATCTGTTTATAAAAGTTCAAACATAGTGTACAAATGTTAAAAAGAAAGTTTATGGTAATCAGGGCCGGATTAGGATTTGACTGAAAATATATTATATCTTTTTTGCGTGCGATATACATCTTCAATCAACAACTATGAATGATGTCTTTGTTTCTAATGTTAATTCTTAGAACGTACATTGCTACTTTTAGTTTTAATAAATATATTAATTTTATGCAATTTCTTTCTTTTGGTGTATCCCATTTATCGTTTTCAGGTTAATATATGTTGAATTGTATTTTGCTTTATAGATTTTCGTAGGTTAGTAACTTGAGTTATGTATTTTCAGCAAA
Source organism: Atheta pasadenae (assembly GCA_030264155.1). Taxonomy (NCBI): domain Eukaryota; kingdom Metazoa; phylum Arthropoda; class Insecta; order Coleoptera; family Staphylinidae; genus Atheta; species Atheta pasadenae. The sequence goes on along the minus strand of JARJDS010008623.1, from coordinate 350 downwards.
AACGGTACGAAGCTGAATGGCTTAATGTATAAGGAGGTTGCATTTCACCCAGGCGACACGGGTTCAATACCCAGCTGTGGCTGTGGGCTTTTTAGAAGTAAAAAATTCTCAAATATAATTCAGAAATACATAAATGTAAAATTACATACATACAAGTATTGCAAGTTGCATACAACAAATATTCAATCGAAACATAAGTTACAAAGTGTAACATGCAAAGTATATGAGATCGAATACATAGGAATAGGAATCAATGGGAAGAATAAAATACAAAGTAAAATGAAAAAGAATGCACAGGAATGAATAGGAAAAAGAAATACAAGTACAACAGAGAATGAAATGCAAAGGAA
>JARJDS010008613.1:0-10385 GCA_030264155.1 Atheta pasadenae | reverse complement strand
TTGTTATCTTATCATGGTGGCGTGCGCGCCATAAAACTAAGTTCTATGTAGCGGAATTGGAAAGAAACGCGACCTATTATTGTACCGATTGTTATTAGGCGCGATTAGTTTTTATCGCGCGCGATGAATTGGAGTGCTTCATTCGGTCTGTGGAGTGTACTTCGATGAGCAGTTTGTAAACCTAATTATAGGTGGTAATTGGTGGTAATACTGGTATAATCTCCTCATATTTGCGTCGCAGCGCGTGGCTTATCAGTCTGATGGGACAATAATAGTAATACTAGTTAAGCACGTAAACAATTCAAATTTCCGATCGTTTGAACAAACGATGCAACGGCTTTGATAAAAATGATAATAACTGAGTGATAAACACTCGACTGGGACAGGAAAACATGATTTTGTTCTGCCAACAGACAATACATGTTTTTTTTTATCAAAGTATTTTAAACTTTAATTGTAAATATTAATATTAATATATGAAGACAAAAGTCTTATTGGAATTTTTGGTTTTTCCAATTTTCCGCTTTAATTTTTTAATGGATTTGACAGCATTATAAATCTTGCAATTTCTGAAAATTAATTTCATGAAGTAATCATTAAAAATTCGACAAAATCACATAAATACATCATGGACAATTTGTTGTTCTTTAGAAGAGAAGGTCCTGCGGAACAGCTGGGACGTTTCATAAAAAGATGTCATTGTCAATTTCTTATTTAACAAAAATTAGTTTTTCTTATTGATATCTTCTGAATATGAATGATCTTCTGAAATAAATATATTATTGTACCTATATTGTGAATAAAAAATAGTTTCTCATGGATTAAATCACCCACCAGGTGAAGTAAAAGTAATAAATAATAATTAATCTACAATGCTAAACCGATAATTATGATCAATGTGGCGAAAAATTATGCGCAATTTTCACGTTTACGATGATCGTGATCATGATTGTGATTGAGCGCATCGGTGAATCTCGAAACAGCGACGTGCGCTCATTAATAAAACGCATAACGTGATATTAAAGTATAGCATTAAGAGGATATGACAAATCTACAATTTCCTGTTGGCCCGTAGTTTAATTACAAACTAAATAAAACATAAACGTGCGGTTTAATATCGCGATATGCGGCTTAGTCCGTATGCACATGGCGCAGTCGCACAATGATGGCCGTGCATGCTGGAGATAATCAGATATTACTTACATCCGTTTCGCCTTACGAAAGAGCGCGGAATGTACGTGGTAAGTGTAAGAAAAACACGGCGACGAAGCAGGCCGCGACCAAGTTATGAAGCGATTTAATTTGCTAAAATTCTTAACCAAAAATAGTTAAGTTCAACCTTATTTTTTGATAGTTATGAGATATATTTGGTTTCATAGCAAAATATAACCCTTGAAGGAGATAAATTATAAATTTTCAAAGACGAGCAAGCGAGCTCTCTTGGCTTTGGGTTCTGTAGCTTTGGTTGTCGTTTCGAAGGAACGAAGGAAGAAAACGAAAAAATCTCGCTGTATCGCGCGCGCGACGCGCGGCCATTCCATATAACCGAACCCACATTTATAACCCGCGGCGAAATGACTTTTTACTTACTACAAAACTACAGAAAACTGCACAGTGTTGTATTAATTTTTTTATAATTATTACAATGCAGAAGCAATTTTTGTGTTGCAAAATTTTCCACGCGGCAGTAATCAGACTCGTTGACTTTGAGTGCAATTGTTTCTAACTCAAGTACTTATCGATATAATATAATTATCGATTGTTTCGGTTTCGATTGAATCGATAGATTAATTGTTATAACTCTCGAGTGGCACATCCGCTCTAGATATGTCGTTGTTGTATGTCGCAAGTCACTTAAATCAAACAAGGACTCATTCATGTAGTCATTGTTTTTCGTTTGAATTTATTATGTATTTATTTATATTTGCGGATAAAATAAATTCTCAGAAATGATGTGGGAGTTAATATAGTTTGCAAAGTCCGTACCTGTCGCATAAGTAATCATAGCACGTGCTTGGGCTCAAGAAGGCGCAAGAGACTTAAGATACGCAAGAAATCCGGTCCTGAGAAGAGAGTCGTTTTGCTTTCAATGTGTGTGTGTTGCCCCCGTGGTCCGGGTCTCTTGGCCGTCGTGTCGTTCTCGTCTCGGTCGCGTCGCCGGCGCGCGCTCGCGTCCTTCGCCCCTTCGCCGCTCGGCGCGAGCCGCGTGCACACGTACGTCGTTGAATGCGTAGCGCGGTAGCCGTCCGGTAGGCGCACGGCAAGGAGGCGAGGAAGGCGAGCCGAGGCGGCAGGTCAACGCGCTCCATCCCGCTTCGATTCATTCATTCGCGGCATCGTTGCGCGATGCGCCCATCCGATCCGGTCGTCGCGGCTACCGCGTGCGAGCGCCCGCAAATGCAGATGATGAACAATGTGTGCAAAACCTGCAACAGCACAAAAAAACAACTAATTTATAGGGTTGTGGTCATCAACTACTCAACAAGTAGAAGGGTAGTCACCTTCTTCACTTATTTGTAGTTCACGTTCAATTACCATTTCATCAACACCTTGTATCATTTCTGTTACAACCTATTTTTTGCTTACAACGAGTCAGTTGTCAACATATCGAATTTAATGTTGACCTATGCATGTTCGTGTTCTATTTGTAGTTTCGTACCCTAAAAGAGGAAGTGCTGATATGAAACAAATCAAATTACTATGCTTGGCTTGCGTAAAACTTGAATATAACCTCAAATTATTCATTAATAATCGATGAACTGGATTTGCGAATAAATTAAATGTTGAATTTGTGTTAATCGTCTTCATGTATCTTTTCTTAAGAAAATTAATATTTATATCTTAGCCCGCATTTATAGGGAAGGTCGATTTCCGGCAGTCGACCATTCTGTTTTTATTTTTTGTATTTTATTTTTTATTTCACCATCTCGTCTCCGCTTGCATCTCGCATCTTGAGTTCTGCTGCAGTTGAACATAACGAATGGACGTGTGGTGCGGACAAAAGCCAATTTAAAAACACCCAATACGCGTTGGTTGTGTGTGTTGTTTGGCTTGGGCTGGGTTGAATGTATGTGTGTGTGTTGTTGTTGCATGCGCATGCAGCGTGTGCAGCATCCACGTTTTTCACGTTCTCGGCTCTCTGGCTGCACTTTGGTCGTGCAGGTGTTTCTCTCCGAATCGTGTCGGTCGTGTTTTCAGGTCCCTCCGGAGCCCGGAGTGTGTGTTTATCGATGCGGTGCGCGGCGTGCACATGTTCCGCTGGTGTGTGCCAGGTGTTAAACGCTCGGTGTGTGCCTCAGAAAAACGATTTACCTTGAATAACTGAATAATAACGAAACCGAATCGAAATCGGTGCGCGATGCCGATGTATCTTGTCTCGTCGTAATCCCTTGGCCCATCGTGGTCGTCGTCCATTCATCGAGCGTCGCCTACCGATTTCGTGATTGCATCGCTTCGATCAGAAAAAAAACGCATCAAAATAAATTTTAAATGGGTAGAGTGGAGGTATAGCCTGACAGGATACACTGTGGCTGTGGGCCATGTACTCTCCACATCTGAAGCACTGGTTCGGGTTATAAATATGGAAAAAAGGAAAAAACTATTTCCGGTCCTAAATAGGTCTTAAATTATCTTTAGTTGGTTGGAAATATTAGTTCGGTAGAAATAAAATTGGTTAGGATTTTTGATGTTTTTCGACTAAATTTTGTTTGTATTCCAAAGCTTCCGGTGACTTTCTTCTTGATATGTTATGAATTTGCAATAATTTTTTATCAAGCATCGCCATTTTGGCTTCGTTCGCTCGTCACATCCGCTTCCAAAGTCGTTTTCACGCCAAACAATTCCAGTTATATTCATGGAAAGTCCATCTTGAGGGGATTACAAGCGGTTTGAAGAAGTACGCAAACTGAAAGTGTCGTTTTATTGTCTTTTAAGTGCGTTGCTACTTACCTGTTACTTTAAGGTTGTGCTTACTACTGCTGGTACAACATAATCGGCTTAAACCGGTGGCACAAGTGCCAGAAAAAGGGTGCTAAATGTTGTGGTCAAGCCGAAATAGGCTGTTCTGCTCACCGTCAGATTAAAATTAATCACACTGGCAAGCGCTGTTTGGTATAAATCTTAAAATTGCTCCTAGTCGTTTATTTTTCGAATCAAAAATCAAGTTTTTGGCATACACAACATAATGACCGGAAGAAGTCTAACCCAAGTCGCGCATGGTGCTCGTTCGGTGTTGTGTGCGACTTCTTTACAAAAAAAGTAAAACGCAAGGTGATCGAAAAACCACTTACCGAAACCCAAAGGTAAGGCAGCGCGCGCTCGGAATATGGGCAAAAAAGCAGTTTCGTAATCAAGTTACCGTTTCGATATTTACGTGACTGAACAGATTTGTGGGATGACGAGCGCGTTCCTTCCACGCTTCACGCTGCACACTCGCCTCGCCGGAGAGAGCACAAAAAAACAACGAAGACCGAATGCAGGAAATGGTCGAATGATGTAAATTATTATATCGAAGAATACCAAGCGCGCAGGGCAGCAACAAGAGACCAAACGACGGGACAGGCAGAAGCAGCGCAGGCCAGAAGCCACTAGTTTGGTCGATTTTTTTATTAAGTTTTTTTACGTTGCTCGGGAGCTGCTGCTGGATGGACAAAAATCAAGTTGTGCGTGGCAAGCGAGAGGTCCAATAAGGTTGAGATGCAATGCACAGCAGCACTGAACAGAGAAGATACGGAGGGATGTAAATGGTTGGGTTGTAAGTGCATAAAGGATAGAGTAACATGTTGGTAACGAAGCGATCGGTGAAGGAGGCGAGTGGACAAACCTATTTCCGCTGACCGCTACTGTGCACACAACAGCAGCACGTATGGACACAACACATGCACGATTCTTGAACACAACACTCTAAAATATAATATAAAGTTTTACATTATTTTAAATAATGAGTATTTAGGGCTGATAAAACTTACGAGTTCTTAGATCGTGAATAGAAATATACAATACCGAGTTGTGAATATTTTAGTGGTGTATTGTGTTTGGGTCGACACGCATCGCATCGCACACAACATAACACACACCAGCAACGACGACAGCCACGACCTTCCAGAGGCCGCGTGTACACTCCGTGTCGAAAGTCGCCATTACTGAAGACGTGCCTCAGCTGTACAGCGCCTCACCTTCGTGGCAAACACGCCATCTCTTCGTTCTGTGCATGCACCTGGCTGCCTGGACGTTGGCTTTATTTTTGTGTGTCACACACACTACACCTTTACACATAATACACTTAGTACATATGATTGTTTTAGATTTAGCTTAGAATATTGTTCATTTTAGTGTGGAATCTAACCGTAAACATTAAAATTATTGAGCAAACAAAACATCATCGATTGTTTTGTTAGTGAATTTTGTCTAGTAAGCCATGACACATAAAATGAACCAGAAATGTTGTGATTTTAGTCATTGTAAAACTACAAAATATTTGTAATGAGTGATGCGGTTGTAATGTTCGATTGCTATGAATGAAACATCGAATAACAAATTTATCAGCGATTTATGAACGTTACACACGATATCAGGAGCAATGTGCGTACAATGCGTTGTTCCGTTCGACGTCCGTTGTCCACCAAGATAACAAATACGAAAACAAATTAAAATTTTTAAATTATTAGGTAAGTTCAAGTAGAATTAATATTTTTATTAAAAAGAACCAAAGTTATGATGATATCGTGGAATTGATTGGACGTTTTCAATCTTTATGATCCTAATATTCGTCAGTATGTCTTGATGGCGCGATAAACAATTTAGTTTTCCGATTCACTCCACGAAACAATGATTATTGCCAATTATTGAACGCCGGACCGACGGACGAACGCGCCAACGATCTGGCTATAAATATAAATTAAGACATTACGCTTGCGCCTGTGTTGTCGATGGTAAACATAAATTAATAAAATTGCTTCGATTCGTTTGGCTGGTGGGTCGTCGCCTGGTTCATTCATCGTTTGTAGCAGTTGTGCATTCATTGATTAACCGGCTCTCTAATCGGCACACATCGTTTCACAATATTCACAACAATCCAAACAATTTGGTTCATTATCAGTGCAGATAACGCGTATTATTCAGTTGGAACGACCACAAAACTGGATATTGTTGAAAAATTGATTGGTAACAACAAGATTATTTTCGATTATTAGATTTTAATTACTGCTTTTATTGCTTAAAACATTACAAATGTCAAGCGTATAAAATCGTTCCAATCGTTCGCTGTTATTTGTTTCCAATCGGTTGGATTGTTGGATGGCTGGTATTAGAGGAAGACATTTTTCAGTTTGTTGACCTCGCTAGAAATTATTACAACGCTCGCGTAATATCCGTGAATCGTGGATGTGTCGCATCCGTTTTTGTAAACGACAAACTTATTTATTATAAAAAAAACTTAACTATATTAAATAGTTTTGTTTTAAATTTATTTGTGGAATTTAATGTTGAAAGTTAGAGGATAAATATTGTAAAGGCATGAAAGAAGCATATAAGTGACGACCGCAATAAATGGAAATGATGACAGAAAAAACACGTCTATCATCGTACGTAATTGTATGCAAATTTTAAGTAGGTAATTTCGAGCAGCCGCAACATTGTAAGATAAGTGAATGTTGAACAATTACACCTTGTAATACTGACGTCAACTACAACGTCGGCGTTGCTTATTAAAAAAAACATGTTTTTTGATTTTGTTGTTGTTTTATTTTAATTGCTTTTTGCCTTGTTGTCATTCCAATAAAATTGGTGGGTTCTATCAAAAACATGGTACGAAAAGACAATATTTGTTAAGTGATAACCCAAAATATTTATTTAAATAATTTTTATAAAGGTTTTTTGCCGTTTAATGAATGATCAGTGTTGGTATTATTATTTTTGAATTAAAAATTATGAATGAATTGTTGGGGTTACAACATATCCACTTGAATTGTGTTTTGTAGTTTTTATAGTACGGATGTGAAATATGCAAAGACATCTGGCACACATACAACGCAACACGACTGTGTTTAGTGCGTAGTGCTTGATGAAGAAACGGAAAAAAAACCGGAAGTCCGAAATTATATATGGGCGTGAGGGGTGTGGTGTCCGGAGACACCACAGCCGCAGCGTAGGCTCGCTTCCGTTCTCATGACTAGAAGACTGCACCACCAGTCATCAATATAATGTGTCTTCAAGTTCCAAGAAGTAGTATTAGTGAATGAGGTTTATGATTGTAAACTTGTAGTAAATTTTAGCACACGGTGAGCCTTATTGAAGTCTCATTCATGCATGCGTATTGCGTATATATCGGCATGAATGGCATGGATGTGGAAGTTGAAAGTCTTGGGAGGAAGCTCCTTGTTTGCCTAACCTAACGCCGTAAACACGTCGCGGACGTCGTGTCTGAGAAAAGGAAACGGAAACAAGGGGCATTTGTGAACTTCCTCTCTGCAGTCTTCGCCTTTTGCTTATGTTTAGGTTAATGCCTATGCCTGCTCACATCCGATGATGCGGACTATCTTCATTTCATCTTTTGCTTGCTTTTTTCGGTCGAAATTGAACGTAATCTGCGCCTTGTGCGGTGCGTCTAATCCGGAAACGGACATGATTGTTCAAAAACGCCTTACTTGAGGGAAACGGATGCGTACAATTATTTACAACATCTTCCGGTGCACTGACTGACTTGCTTTCAAAGTCTAAAATATTTTCTTTTGTTGGTTCGAATTTTCGGGGATTTGGTTGAAACTTCAACGAGACAATAACGTCGCGTCATATTTTATGAGCACTTTAAATATTTATGCTTTTATTGCGCGCGCCCGGCAATTCTCAATGATTACAACTTTTAGAAGCTTGTGCCTTGTGCAGATAGAAGGCGGGCGGCTAAGTGCTTTTCCCGCCGGAGATAAAACGCGCGCGAGTGGAGGCTCCAAAAAGGAAGTGAAAGAAATCAAGCGTGAGATGCAAAACAGGCGTCGCACAAATCTCGTCTAGACTGGGACCAAAAAAATGGACACATTTTGACATAATGGCATAATTTTTGTATGTGAACGCTAATTGTTCTTTAGAATTCTTTCTTTCGGTTTAAGATCCTTTTTGAATTTTGCCAACTTTTTAACTTACTGCCATCTTTTAGAAATGTGAGGTTAACATTTCAACTCGTTTTAACATCTTCAATCGCTTCTTCCATTATACACTGGAATATATGGTGGATATGGCTGAATGTGGTCAGTTTTAATAGCCGTAAATACTTTTAGGATTATCTCCTTCTCGAATGCAGTGGAGTGGTTGGTCCTTTCTTGGAAGCAACAGAAACCACCTCAAAACGGTCGACATTTTAAACCAAGCACGATTTTATCTTTGCATTTACAATTATAGTGGTTGGGATGGATATATTGCTAAGATTTGCAACTCAAAACTATTTTTTTTTTGTTTAATTAGGGCTAACATTAGGATAAAGTGAACTTTATCATTATTATGTGACGTGGGTGTTGACTTTTTAAATTCTCCTTAAAAAGAAAAATAACCCATAAAATGTAATCAAAAGCCCGAAACAAATGTCTTGGTAGCTTTTGATTATAAATTCCTTTCAACTCTTGGTTCTATAACGTACTTGTTGAAGTCGTTATTGTCGAGCCTGGCGAGGACGGACGTTTGGGGTCGTTCGCGCTTTACGTCACTGGGCGTACGTGCCGTTTCGTTCAACATGCGCTTGGCCGAAAAACAAAACACTCGATTGTTGCATGAGTTACATCGAATCGATGCGGATTGTGTTTCAATACGTGAACGAATCGTAAACTGCGCGCTGAGGAAAAGTGGCTGCGTCGTCACACCAACAAACCAGCCAATGTCCGAGTCGAGACCGAAGCGTAGAAAACAACTACAGTTAAATCTTGGACTTACTTATAAGTGGTGGATATGCACGACGGTGAAAACGTTTAAAATGTTTAAATTTGTTCTTGTATATAAGGTGTAGGTGTGGTATGTGCGTGTGTAGGTGAGTGTTGCACCGCTGCGTCGATTGCAGTGTGTGTATGTATACGACGTGTTGCAGTCGCCATCGCCATATAGCATATTTTTATTATTTTCGAGGTCGAATTTTATATTTCTTGAAGGTTACTTGACTCTCCGAACTCGCGGCTGTGGCGAGCGCGACGAACGAACGGAATGAGCGAGCTCGCGACTCGTTTGCATGCGAGCTTGTGTGTTGTGTATTGTATGTTGTGTGCGACGCTCGATGAATGAATGAATTTCGAAACGTAACTATCACACAACATAAGAGTATAACACACAAGACGCGTACGCATAACAAACCGTTGGTGTTTTGTTTTTTGCCAAAGTTCTTGATCAAGTACGTTTGTTTTGTTTGTTGGATGAAATAACAACATTTGTTTTTTGTGGTTGTCATGGTGATATTGATAATAGTGTTATACATTTTTTAACAAGTGAAGTACGATTTGGAAAATATCAAAAACGAAGCTTAGAAAGCAAGGTACAGGGCTTTGCACGTAGGAGTCTTTGGTGTAGACGTGAGCGCAAGCGAGTAGGCAGGCTGGCGCGACGAGGACGCGTCGTCGTCGTGCGTCCGGCCGCTTTTGAATGTACTACGTATTCCATTCATAATGGCTGCCCCGGGTTCATTCATAAAAACCGTGCGGGCAGAGCGCGCGCGCACACAGTACGCCAGCGAGTACCTAGCTGAGCCGTGGCGAGTCGCTGGCGTCGCATAGCCTCGTCAAGCATCCGCAGCTTTCGACGCTCTCTGTCACACCATTAGCACGCGTATCAGTTCGGTGTTGTCGCACACACTGGCAAAGGGGGCGCCCTCCCCCACCGCGCTGCTGCTCGCTCTACTACGGCTCCTGCCTCGCTCGCGCATCAGTATCCGACGACAATGCCGAGCGAGCAGTTCGCGCGCTGCACGACGCTCTCGCATCCGAGAACGCTCAGTCTCAAGCCAAAACTAGGATTATTATAAAACAGGCTCGCGAGTGAATACACCGCAATCGCAGTGTGTGTGCCCTATCCAGTGAAACCCGATCGTAGAACGCGTACAGTGAAAAGTGAAATATTATATACGCAGTGTTGGATACATACGACTCCTCTTGGGATTACTCTCCGCTTCCTGGCAAAACATGCACGAGCGCGACCAATGCTGCTTCGCGCCAGGGAGGACCCTACGTGTCGCATGCAACGGCCGCAATAAAAAGTGAGTTTTCCGTACTAACCGTCGAGTTTTCCGCGGTCTAGTATAAGCATACCTATGTAGAAACGTAGCCAGTGTATATTTAAGTGTACTTATTTTAAGTCTCGCGCCTCGAAACGCTACAAATGCGCGCGACACCGACCGATGGAAACTTTCTTATTTAAAT
>JARJDS010008598.1:0-15147 GCA_030264155.1 Atheta pasadenae | reverse complement strand
GAGTTATTGCATTCCGAACTTGGAAGCGTAGTATATTGGAACTTGCCCTTTAATTTAGGGGTCGCGCCCTCCGACAATCTGGATGCCACCCTCGACGATCATTAGTGACCTTCCGCGTAAAAAATGCTTTTGTTCGCAAACATTCGGAGTGTATCAGGCGCGTTTGGAGGAAACAATTAGTTTAGATTTTCAATTAATGTTTAAAATATTTACTTAGTTAATTATTTAAAGAAACATTTTCTATAATTGTAATTGTTTTGTTACAATAATAACCTAAAAATTAAAAAAAAAAACACCTGTGTGAGTATAATTTGTACACGTGTGCTTTATGCGAACATAACCTGAACAAAATCTGAGAATTTCGTAAATTCTTTGTAAACACATAACCTAAAAAGTAGACCCGAAATGTTATATCCCAAATAAAGAAATAGGAAACCGAGAAATCCGTCGCATCCGATGAAAAGAAACGTTTTACAAAATCACCTTAAATCTTTTTGTCTGCATCACATTGTAAAAAATCTTGACCTGCTCTTTTCGTGATTCGAATTTCAAGAATCACTTAAAGTTTTTTTTAAGTTTGAACCCACCTTTGGTCAATCCACAATGCATCTTTCTTTAACATTAAACTCACATAACGTTACTCATCTTTACAAAAAAAAAAAGTACTAAAAATCAATAATAAGTCTAAAAACATAACCTAACTAGTATTGAACAAAACAGAATCAGTGTAAAGAAATAATCTAAGTACAAAAAAAAACGTTCAGAATGTTCTCAATCATTGTTTATTACGTAATCTCTAAGTTTTATGTAAGTATTCAAGTTAAAAGCAGGTAAACAATTTAGTATAATGTAGATTTGTAGAATATGCAACAATATAGGTTGTATATATTCATTGAAACTAGTTTGATTGATGCCGGATTGCAACAATGTTAACGTTAACGCGATTACTTGCATGTGAGATGTTATTTTGTGCTATTTTACAACCACCCGTCGGATGCGTTTGATCAGTGAGCTTTTGCTTGTTTGAATAGTTTGTAAAGATTTTTATGAAAAGAAGGGACTGATAGAGGGATAAAATTGAGCGCGTCATATAGATGCACCTAATTTTCATCTTATACGCTTCATAAACTGTCAATTAATTTTTAAAATCTACAATTTTAGGTTATAACTTTTAAATTGTAACATTTTCTTCCTTAAAACACTTAGATGTTTTCAACTTATCTTTGTACTTTTTATTATTTCAGGTTTTTTTGTATAATTTCTATCATCGGAGGTGTTTGCTAGACTGATTACGTTTCTATCCGATCCTCTACGGTCTAATGCGCTTGTAAACTGTAAACATTTGTTGAAAAGCGTTCATTACACGGTGAGTGCCTCTGGCAAAGCTTTACTATACATCACGATCATGACGATCAGGAGGGTCTCATTACAAGTAGCTAAATTATCAGGATTAGATTGCAACTTGCTACTTGCTTTATACTCCTGCTTTTAGTTTATTTCTTTTTCTAGTTGTTTCTATCTTTATCCTATCTGTATCTAGTAGTTCTTGAAGTAATAGTAATAACACAAAACTCAATCCTTTCTTTAACATGTTCAGCAACCGTATCAGAAGCGCAATTTGTAATTTGAATAGAAATTCTGATAGATCATAATGGTTAGGTTCGTTCGTGCGCCTATAGCAATTTCACATCAATTTTCTGCACTTGTTCACTGTTTGCACATTGGTTTATCTTCTTTGGAAAGGTTTGCACAATGATTTGCCGTATAGTGCACCCCCAAAAGCATGGAGGATGTACGTTGAGTGGAAAACAGATGCACCAAACACAAGTATTTGTTGTGTATGGTAACTCCCACGCAGATTTATCCGACAGGAACATCTTATTTTATTTATGGGAACTCATGATACACTTTGACGGCATTTGCTCAATTGTTACGCGCATAAAAGGCATTTGAGTATAAAAGCATGTCAATAGGATTAGGATTAATCGGATTAATCGATCTATTACTAGTATTAGTAACTAGCAGTATTAATAAACTTAAATTATTAATTTAATACAAAAAACTTACATCAATATCTTGTTCAGTTCTTTCTTGTCGATATCCTTGTCGATGTTTGTCTTCGAATTCGCGTACACGCTGATTGTATCTTTCGATTTGTTCCCTCAAGAGGGCGTCTTCAGCGGCGGCTCGTTCCTCGCTGTATTCCAAGCATCCGACGCCGTCTAAACGCTCCAAATCGAGATAACCACGCCATCGGACACACACGCCGTTCATTATGAACGTTGATTTGATGTGGACCTTTAAAAAAATTAAAAAAATTACAAACAAAGCACCAAAACCCTAAAGGGGTGACGTGACGGTGACCAAATAGTCACATCATAAATCCAAGTCATTAATTTATAGAATAACAAAAAGAAACAAGTCCAAACTAGTTATTAACAAGCGTCCGATTTATAGAAGAAAAAAATTACAACGTGCTAACATGAAAGGGTTAACTATCATGTTGGTTTTTGTGATAAGCGTGGCGAGTTTTTCAAACTTTTAAACAATACATTGACAAATGGACATGTGGGATTAAATGTTTTTAGTTCACGCCTCTTTTTTTTAAAGGTTCTGTGCATAAATTAACTTTATGATTTGAGTAAACAGTTTAACTGTTTAACTGTTTAACAACCCTTTACTTTTATTAGTATAACTACTAGCTGTGTGTGTTAGTAGACTCTAACCCTATTTTTTTTGTTTAATTCTAATGAGACCCGTTTTTAATAGAGGTTACTCCGAAACGGGCGAAAACAATACAAATAATACAAAAGGTTTTGACCTGACTTTAAACTGAGAGTTTTTGTTTGGAGGTTATAATCATGACAAATCGAAACTCACACAAACGTGGTGTCATTACATGGTTTTTCGTTGCTTTTTTTTTGATTTTTTTGGAACGCTAAGAGACATAAACAAAATAATTTATATCTGAGATAATTCGATTCGGTCTGGTAGTCAAATGTAAGTCAATTTCAACGTATTATAACCTCTAAAAGTCTAAAACATGAAAGAATCAATGAGGCAGGTCAAAATTTTACCAACAACTCTTCTCAAGGTCTTGTTTTGATGAAATTACGGTGCATCAGTCACGTTTTATATTAAAAATTGAAAATAATTGCGTTAAAACACTTGAAACATTACGTGGTTTTGTTTATTACAATTTTCTCGTTACGATTCACAACTTACAACGCGTTCTTGGATGGAAAGAAAACACGAATCATTCATGTGTAACATTTTCAGTTTAAAAGGATATCACGATTTATTGTGGTTTTTGGTTTTCATTCATTGTTTTAGTAGTAAACGTAATAAAACCATAAAAAAATTAGGTTATGTTCATCAAAAGTGTAATTTTTGGTTAGTTTTGTAGTGAGTGATAGTGAAGGTTTAGTTACATATTAATAGATGGCGTTATTTGCATTTATTCAAGATTAAACATTATGATGTTTAGTTTTTTGTTTTGTTTTGTTTCTGTAGTTTTCATTTGTTTGTTTGATGTTACCATATGGCATCATCCGCATCATTAAATTGATAGTTTTTTCGGGTTTTCTTTGATTTTCTTTAACGCGTTTCTTTATGATCCGAAACACAAGTTACAATATACATCCAGCTGGTTCCTTCAATGGCGGTAAGTTTATAGCTGGCGCCATGACGCCGTGATAAACATAACCAAACATTTACAGTAAGGAATGTGTTATTCCGAAATTAACTTCAAATTTAATTAATAATAATAATAAAACAAATTAAATAATTATGTGTTACAGTAAAATTTGGTTCTTAACCACAAAATTAAACGTATTACATGTTTGCGACAAAAAGGGTTAAAGTTCTCAATACTATAATTTCAACTTAGAGTGGTACCAATTGTTTGGGTAGTTGTGAAACAATGTTAAACGTTTTAACGCTTGGGGGGGTTTTGAAATGACAAAAAATTTAAGTTTTAAAGTAAGGTTAAAATGATGTTTTCGTTCAAATTACAGTTTTCTGTTTTTAACACGCCTTAGTTAAGTTGAGTTAAGGTTAAAGTTGGGGGTAATTTTGTGTTACGTTGCAATTTCGTATGTTTTGTCTTGTTTCTAGTGATAAACATTTTAACAAGTTCAAGCCCTGCTTTGTCGGCGGTGCGTTAAAAGGGCTAGCGTTGTGTTTTGTGTCGCTTTATAGCGTCGGCATTATTTGTGTCGTGTTCTTGCTTTCAATTTCGGGAAGGGTGCAAAAGGATGAACATTACGTCCACATGCACATGACATGAGCAATCTGTGACAACGGGTGTGCTTCACACATTAACGCACCCCTTTTTACTCAAGTAGTTGTTAGCGATCGTTGGAAGTCAGTTTTGGAGTTTCGGTGCAGAACTAAACCGAAGTAAATTAACATCTATAAATCATTGGATATTTTAATTTAATTTTGTGTCTTACAAATGTTTAAATTTAAAACTTGAGACAACAGATCACAATTTGGCCGCTTCTGTTTTTTTAGTTTTGTTTCATTGTTGATTTTTATTTAGTTGAGTAACAGTTGTTTTGTTTTTGTTTTTGTTGTGACTTAGATACAAGTTGATTTGTTTGTTATTCATTTGTTTTGTTCGATTGTGTATTTTGTTTTGTGTTTTGTGTTTTGTTTTGGCGTTTTGTGAATTGTGAATAACACATTGTGCGTTGAAAAGTTTGAAGTTTGTTTTTTGTTTATTCTGTTTATAAAATAACACTTGCATTTTGTGGTTGCGCGGTTTTCCGCTTCCTTCGTTGCGATTGTGAAGCATTGACTATGTGTTGCGTATATTGTCGATAGTTATGGATACGAAACAGTAACGTTTTGATTTGTTTTTAATGAGCGTGATGCTAATATTGAATTTCGTTTTAACTTGAGCGTGTAATGTATCAACATGCATACGCCGTTGTGGTGTGGCCTAACCGCAAAACATGAAAACTTAAAGTCAGAAAATGTTAATAAAAAATTTAGTTTTTTGTTTTTTATTTTGGTTTGGTTACTATTTTAAAATAGGGAAATATATTAATAAAAAAAGTACTTTCCGGTACCGGGAATTGAACCCGGGCCTGCTGGGTGAGAGCCAGCTATCCTAACCACTAGACGATACCGGATGATGACTCACCACAATAAAATTTAGAAGAAGAATACTGAAATTGTATTTTTAAATAAGCTAATTTCTAATTATAACTGATTTTGTAGTAAAGGCAGTTTGCAGTTGAACGGTGCATAAGTATATATAAAACATAATCTACTTATGGTTGCTTATAATAGCTTTCAATTTGGCAATTATAGTTTCATTTCTATGTAATTGCAGGTTGTTGTTTTGTTTTACTCGTCTTACTTTTATCTACTTATATAGGTTATAGGTTACTTATACAATTTGTAGGTTATAAATATAACCTCTTGGCAACCAATAGTTTTGTTTCTCATTTTGACAACATCCGATATGGTCTAGTGGCTAGGATAGCTGGCTTTCACCCAGCAGGCTCGGGTTCGATTCCCGGTATCGGAATTTTTTTTTTCATATCAAAACAAAAATTATTAAAATTTTTATTTATACACAGTTATAAACATTGACTTACTACTCCAAATTATTTATTAATTAAAACAAATAGCACTCATCATTAATTAAGAAATAACAACATAATCTTGTAAAAACAACTTACAAATAACAATTGTTATTTATAATTATAAATATGGCTAATGTAGTAATCAAACATAATTCCATATAATTTTCTTATTAATTCTTTGAACAGTCATGCAAAATTTCCAATTGCGTGACTTTTATCGGTTTAATAACACAATCAAATACAATTAAAACTAAATAAATATAATGAGAATAAAAATTCTGTCAAATCTGTAATTCGATAACATAAAAACCACAAAACCACAAAAATCAAACAATTCAATAAACCCAACAAATGTTATATTATTACTTTATAACTTACCTTCAACATATAATTAAAATAAAACAACAAAATATCAATCATGCATGAATAAATAATCATTCTTATCTTCATTCTTCAATGCAACTAAATTTATATTAAACAATATATTAGTAAATTAATTAAATTGACTTTTTCTAGTTTTAAATTTAGGTTTCACTTAATTTTCAGTCGGTTTTCAGCCAAACCAGTAGTCTATAACAAAAATCCAAGCCAAATGTTAGGTTATGTTATTTATAACATAAGTAAAGTTACTTTAAACAAAACAAATTAACTACAAATAATTTTACAAGTTAAATTTAAGTGAAAAATCGTAAGCGCAATCAATAAAAATGATTATAAGTTGTTATTTGTTGTTAACAATTATTACACGCTTGTTTGCGTTTGAATACATAACAATATGCAGTTGTACAATGTTCATACACTGTTCAAATTTGAATTCACATTGACTAATCCTTCCAACATTCAAACATTGTATCGTTTGTAACGCTTGTAATATCATAATTCGTCATGGATATTCAACTGTTCTGTTTAATAACAAGTAACAACTAACAATACATTACCTAACCTACAACTAGGTATAACCAACTAACACTAACAACGTGATGTAGCTTCTACTAGAATCTAGAAGTTTAGGATGTAATGTATTGATATTGATTCTCTTCGTCTGGGGTGGTCTCAAACTCAAACAGTTATGTGTATACGCACGTCGTTGAGGATTACTTCCGATCCAATGAGTTTGTGAGCGTTACCAACAAGATTTCAATTTCAATTTACTCTGGTATCGTCTGTTACGTCAGTATATTGAGCCTTTAAAGGTATCAAACTTGTTTTTACATAAAACCTAGGGTGAATTAGTAAGTGCAGTAAAGTCATTCATGTGTAACTAAGTGATATCGAGTGATATTGAGCAATAACACAACGATATCATCATTGCACATTGTTACGGTGTCTTGTACTAGGTTATGTTTTGTTTTTTTTGTTATGCATGTCTTTTGTTTCTCTTTTTAAATAAGGAATTTGTTTTTTATTGTTGACATTTTGAGACTTTTTGAGGCTTTACTGACATATTAAGTATCGGATATAATGATACTTTTTCTGTTCAGACTTAATGAATGTTTATTGATATTATGATGGTGTCACGTGTCCAGTTAATGAAATTTATACTTGAATAAACCTTAATCCATACATACTTTACTATATATATATTTTGTATGGATTGTCTTCAAGATAAGTCTTCATTATGGTATTTTAATAGTGAAAACAAAAAATTAAATAATGACTTGAATCCGACGCAATGCGAACTTTATTTAATTCTTTTAGTAACTGTGATTATTTATAGGTTATAAATATAACGTGTATGTGACGTAATGTGTTAGTTGTCTTAATGACAACATCCGATATGGTCTAGTGGCTAGGATAGCTGGCTTTCACCCAGCAGGCTCGGGTTCGATTCCCGGTATCGGAATTTTTTTCTGTTTTAAATCCAATAAACCACAATATAAATTCAATAAATATTAAATTTTAAAATATTTCTTTCAATTTAAATATTTTAATCTTTTGCAGTATATAATAACAAGAAAAAAATAGAAAAAGTTTTCCGATACCGGGAATCGAACCCGAGCCTGCTGGGTGAAAGCCAGCTATCCTAGCCACTAGACCATATCGGATGCTGAAAACAAATGCCAACTACACACAACCTCAATGTGTAGGCAACTTAAATAACACGCAATTGCCAATTATTAAGTTATTTTTAAACAGTAGTCAATTAATTCTTATCTAATCTATATCCTTCTAAAATAACTTTATTATTTATTAACTAAACAGTTAACAAAAACAAAATTTTGTTTTATAAATGTTTGTGTTCAAGAAAATATTTAGTTACTTATTTTTCTTATTTTTTAGAATTAAAAAAAAATCAATGGTTATAAGCCGACAATTTGATAATTGACTATTTCAGTTTTTACATTTCAACATTTGTTTAACGTTTATTTGACCATGCTAGTTATGATTATGATATTAGGTTAGGAAACCTTAAATAATGCAAGTACATAAATGAGTTTTCTTTCTTTTTAAAAACACCGACTGACTCACCGACTGACGTCTATCTAATAAAGCAATTTTTGTTAAACCTATTTCAACTGTGTGACTACTACTTTGACTTTGTTTTAAATATGGTACCGAAACTAATCGTCGGAACAAATGTCTATAAAAGGTTCCAAGCAGTTCCAAGGGTATTATATAACTAGAGAAGTCTCAAAACCAAATGACTTTTTAAAGACTACCTGTTCTGCTATCCGTTTGTCACTATTATTGCCACCATTACCCACCTTTCAAAACTGTAAAATGTAGGTTTAGCTAGTTTAGTTGTACAAAGTAATAAACTTCAGGAAATACAAATTAAGACCTACAAACTTACAAAGCCTGCTGGCGTCTGTAGACAAAAAAAATGATGGGTGGAGTTGTTAAATCATTAAATTTCTTTTATTGTTTACATAAAAAAAATAAAATAAAAAAAGAACTTATTTGTTGTTTTGTTTTTAAACAGAACTAATAAAAGTATGCATTTGTTTTGGTAGCATTTGTTTTATTTCCAATGCAAACTGTTAGCAAACAAATAAACAAAAACAATTGCACAATGTTTGTTTTATTTAGAAAACAAACATGTATTTGTAGTATGCGTTAATTAACTTCCAAGTAAATTAGTTAACTTACTAAGTAAACATTGTAAATCCAAAAAGAAACATAATAATAATTAGTGATGTGTCACTTGTGCCATCAGTAAGAAACAACTACAAATTAAAATAATAGTTGTTTGTTTTCTTATCCAACAACAAGTCATAAATAAAAGTCATAAAAAATGTTAATCATAAATTATAATTTCTATTTAATTTTAACACAATCACTTCAAATCTATTCTAGTCGTGTATAAAACAATTAAATGTACAACATGTTCATTATAATATGTAAATTTTCTTTTAATTAAATTAACTTTTAATTGACAATATTTCGTTAAGTGTTGTAACCAGACACCATCAATGCACATGACGTAGTAAATCATGAATGAAAACGATAAATAAAAACGAAAAGTGAAGCAAACGCGTGACCCAAAAGTTGTGAAGAGTTAAAAACCAGTTAAATTCAGTAGCATCATCTGAAGATCATTAATCAATGACTAATCGCGTTGAAATGACTCAGTAAGTTTAAAGAACTAAACAAAAAATGTTGTTAAACAGAAAGAAGCATACAAAATAATAAACTCAGTCTTTTTTTCATTTTATTTCATTAAGAATATTAAAAACGTTAAGTTTTTTTGCGTTTTTTTAGTAATTATTCATAAAAACGTTAAAAAAAACGTTTATTAACAATAAACAAATAAAAAACAAAAATAATTTGATATAGAAAAAGCCAACTTTAAAAAAGAAACAATAGTTTTGTTATTTTCTAATAAAACAAACAACTGAATATTGTCAGTGTCAATAACTTTGTTTTACACACATAAATTCTGTTTATTTGATAAACAAAAAACAAATGATTGTGTTTTGTTTTTTGAATAAAGAAGAAAACAAAAGATAACAAGTATGATAAAATAAAAAACAAAACATAAAACAAAAAGTAAATATATAAATAAAACAACAAAACAAAAGATTAAAATATATAACAGTCGAAATATATTGTTTGTGTTTTGTTGATTATTTTGTTTTATATTACGAATGAGACATAGAAAGAATAAAAGAACGCAGGTTGTATCATTTCCAAATTCTGAGATATTTATCAAATGACGCAAAGTCATTATGTCTTTAATTTCTCCGAATTTCACTCACATGTGTATTTAAACAGTTTAAACGTTTTTCTTGTGCAATGTGCGAATTATGACGCAAACATTTAGAAAAATTCCCAATATAAAAGTTGCTCGAAACCAACACTGCAAACAAATTGCATACAATGTACCTATACAATGTCACGCGACATAGTTATTAACGTAATTTATTGAAACGAACAGCTGTGCAACTAACAAAACAAAACGTAAAATCAAAATTAAAATTAAAATTGGGAATCCCCAATTACAACTAAGCTACGAATCGTTTAAACCTTAAACAATAACTACAAACAAATACATTTCTAAGTAAAATACTAAATGTCAACCAATAGCAACTCTAAAAAAAGTATTGACTAATAAGATTTAAAAATAAAAAACAAAAATTAAAAATGCCAGTCACGCTCAAATTTAATTTCTTTTACCTTTGTCTTTTGTTTCATCATTTGTTTAGTATTGGTATTTATGTAATGTATTTATTACCAACACTCAGTTATATTTATCGCGTTTTATTTAATATTAATCGTTTTAGTCATAACTTTGATTCCACTGACTGTACTTACACGTATTTACTTATGTTGATGAGTTTGTGTATTATTGTCTCGTTGTTTGTCTATTTATGTTTGTTTGACAGGTCTTTATTTGGTCGCGCACGTTCTCGGTCGAAAGCGAAATTACGAATTATACGAATTGTGCACTGTCTGATGCATTCATGCGCACACAGCGTCATGTCATGGCTTACTGTGATTATGTGTGTGTGCGTGTGTCTATTTATTTATTATTATTAATCATCCGGGTAACCTTCGGAAAAGCCGTCGAACGACGACGTTCAAGTTCATCACAAAACACAACACACAATCACAGTATCTTAGTATTAAATCAACTTTGTAATTAGTTTTCAATATAATTATAAACAATAAAATTGTTATCAATAAATTATACCCAAAAATATATTAAAACTAATCAATAAAATCAAGAATTATATTGTAAATGATTAAATAATTAATTTTAACATTTAATGTAGGCAACTTTAATAACAAAACAAGTTATACAAGTTGCATACATTATTTTGAGCACAAAAAAACTTACAAATGTTTTGTAAGTTGCCTACGTTATTCAAAACGTTCATGTTCACACATATTGAATAAAAAACGAATGGAAGTCATTGAACATGATCGAACAATTCAATTATGGATTCTCAAGTGTAAACAAAAGCAAAAATTTCATATTGTGCACAGAATGACCTGCTGTGTCGTACGTGGGGAGTGTAAAAATGTCGCAAACACATCACCGGGTGGCTTCCTTCTGTGACTGCGCACCACGTGTGGGCTATAACCCTTCCTGCCTTCAATTGAACTGCGTTCAATCGCACACATAGCGGGATATCGTCCCAAACTAAAATCTAAAATCGACTAAAAATTAGATTCTCTTTTTTCAAGGCACTGTTAAAGGCGTGCGAAAAATTATTTCATTATCGACAACGTGTTTCATCCAGAACTGCAACTGCAACACATCTGGTGACGCGTAAATGAAGGTAAATTTTTTTGATGAAAGAAAAAGTAGGCTGGGTTTGATCACAGCGTGATGTATGAAAATTGAATAAATTATTTTTTTGTTTAAAGAAGGATACAGATGTCCAGACTTTACTAAAGGTAAATGTTGGATGGGTATTTGAAGGGATTTGTAGGGAAAGATAGTAAGGGTGAGAGTTGTTGTAAAGGGTAAAGTGGTGAGTGGTGAGTGACTAATTTTGTCCGAACGGGAGTTACCTTTTTCGGACGCTGCATGGACAGAGAACGCCCATTGGGATTAGACAACAAAAGTTTAAACTTTAAAATTAGTTGCTTCATTTACTGGTAAGTAGTCATGGATATCTAGGTGGATTTTATATCCAGGTGGTCTGTTATAGAATTTGTTATACAATACAATTGCTAATCATCACTAATCTCAACTAAATTTTTGTTGTTTTGTTGTTTTTTTCATTATAACAATGGTAAACAATTAAAATCTTGATTAGATTATTTAAACAAATGTTAACAAACTTCAATATCTTGTTTATAAATATGCAGTTTGTCTTTTAAGTTTGCTTTTTGTTTTTGAATTATGATTTTTTGAACTTTTTACTCAATTTTACTGTTTTTTTTTTCAAAAAATCATTAAACAAAAACTATAAGTGCTAAATTAGATATCTTTCTTTAAGCTTATAGACAGTCTAATCTACTATAAAATAAAAATAGTCGGCTTTTGATCGCGGTTGTCTCTTAATTATGAGATCCGTTTATGTTTTGGGAAAATTCCGTAAATTGAACACAAAAATATTTTTGCGTAAACATTAATTATAACAGCCTAAAATAATTAATAAGTGATTGAATTTTAGTACACATTGACTAGTAAATAATAAAGAATCCATACGAGTTTGTTTCATTCAAATCTGATGTTTTAAACTAAAGATATTTGCGATTTTACCTAAAAATGCTTTGCACAAAAACCAAACTTAAAACCGGACATGAACATGATGTTTTTGCTGTAATTTCATTGATTTTTTTAAATTTATATTAACATTTTGTAATGTGTGTGGTCTGTTTGTAGTAAATCGATATGCAGAGCAGCATATCGATATGTTGATGTTGACATGGTTGCCTGTTTGACTCTTGTTGTGATGCTGTTGATGAATGCAAATGTGAAATTAATCCCTAACTCGGAAGCACGAGCTACACTTAACGTTTCGACTTATATTTATATTTTTACTTTGTGTTTGTCTACGTCGTAAATAACAAATTTGACGGATAGTCGCCTCGTTTCTCTTGTACGGAAAGAAGAAATTCTTCCTTCTTTGGTGGCACACGTTGAATGTTTACACAAGTTCAGAGTGCATGCGAATAACGACACGAAACACGAAAATAGACAAATCTTTTAAGCCCAAACATTCAAAGTGTCGAAGAACTCAAACTACTTCAAGTTGTTGTTATATGATATTCATTCGACAACGGATTTAACCTACAAATCCTACAAAATACACAGCTGTTTGACTTTGACGACTTTGACATTAATAGTTTGCAGATTTTTTTGTTTTTCTGTCAAAATTAAAACCAAAAACAAAATATTTCTTTCAGTAAATGTTTTCCTTTAAGTTTAAACCGTTTAAACCAACAATTATTTCAAAAATAATGAGTTATTTAAGTAAACAACATTATGTTTAAGTATTTCTGTTTGTTTTTTACCTTTAAATTGTTGAAATTGTTTAAAACCTTGAAGCAATAACGGTGTTATTGTGGTAAATGTATGGTGAATATTTTAAAGATTTACTCTTTTTAATTTTTGTAATTTGAACTGAAAAATTTACGTTTTAGGTTAACATGTCAATCTTGTCAATCAAACACTAGGGATGCTTCCTACAAATAGAAATGATGATGATCATTAACACGCCGCCACGATTTATAAGCAGAGCAAAACAAATACGTATTGTTGTGATGAACAATAAATCGCACGCGCCACCCGGACTATAGTAATTCATTCAACTTGGGATAACAAAAAGCACCGTTTGTTCTTCTTTTTGCTTCATTAAGCATTCAAACCCTTTGGCGACGCGCGCCACACGCCATCGCATAGCGGTGTATTCGACGTTTTGCATTGTTTTTACGTGTTTGCTGTATGCAATGTATGCAAATTCAGAGCATTATATATTCAGACTAATTGGCAGCCGACGGCGTCACCGTATTATCATCATTTTAGATCATGGGGATGATGATGAAATCAATTAAAACATAAAACAATACTTAGATTTAAAAACAAGGTGTTAGATAAGTTGCCTATAGTACAACTAGTGATTTATAATAATAGGCAACTTTATATACAACAAACAAAATACATAAACTAACAATTGTTATGTCTTTGACACATTTTCTTCCGTTTTAACTTAAACTTGTTCGTTTACTTCTTTTACTCCTTTTTATTAACTCTGCCTGTGTTCCCTTTAACTTGGCGTGTTTCTTTTTTTTGCTTTGAGCACGCGTCGTCTGCCTTTTGTGTGCCGGCACGGCAACACTAACTAATTAACGAGCATCGAGCATCGAGCATTTTATCTTTTTGTTCAATACGATTGAAACCATCAAACAGACTGAAAACGATCAATTCAACACAACACAACATAACGCTATACAAAAACGAACATAACAACAGCATACGTCTAGCCTTTAGGCCCTTTGGCAATTAACTATTAACCGATGCATTATATTTTGTTTCTTAACCTGAAAAAAGGCTTTTTTAGAATTCGGTATCAAATGTTTCACTGCGTTTTTGAAGCGTCTTGACAACGGAACAAAACATTTGAAGGAAAATATCTTTCTTTTTTTAAAATTTCAATTGATCGGAACGAATTTATTGGAATTTAAATGTTAGGCCTTTGAAAAGCATGTAATTTCAAACGTAATTGTGATAATTAAAACGTAATTATACGTTTTGTTATTAAATTATTAACGTTTAAAATTTTGTGAACACTTGAACACTTGAATTCTAACAAGAATTTGTAATAACAACAATTTTCTTGTCAAAAACATCAACAAAATGCTTTAAATATATTTTCTACTTATTTCTAATTTCAGCATTTCAAACCTTAGTTATATTGTAAATGAATATTAAATTAATTAACAAAACAACGTAAAAGATGGCGGTGATTCTGATACAGTTGAAATATGAGAAGTGGAAACGCGGATCAATACGCACGCGGCGTTTTCATTGGCCGTTCGCGGTGAACCAGCGTCGGGAATATCGGGAGCGCGTCGGGACGCGTCGAAATAGACAAGCGTCGTCGGCGTCGTTACACACGACGCCATTTTATCCTAAGTTTACTACTTGTTTTCACAACTACACAGATTTTGCTTTAATTTTTCATGCTTTTACACCTTTTTTTTTGGTATAGTTAAAATAATTAACAGTAAACTTACTTTTCCTTGTTCCTTATCAAAATCAGCACAATCTCGATCGGAGGTGTATCCAGGTGTGGGGGGTGCGAAAACAAGATGCAGGTTAGTTCCAGTCACGGCGAACGCTATCTCAGTGTGACCTTCACGACACGCATTTTGAAAACGCACTTGTCGTTCTTCTTGAGGTCTGTCTCGATAACCAGTGTATCGTACCTTTAATAAATAAATAAATAAATGATAAAACTTTTATCAATAATTATTTATTTACTAAAACCGTCACTACTTTTGATTAAATTTGCTTGAAAACGCTTGAAACACTTTAATGCCTGCTCCACACTCTCGGCGAGCAAATTCGGTAAGCTTGCTCGTCAAAATAGCACGAGGCGAAGAACTGGCGTCTTCACTCTCGCCTTGCTCCGCGAGCACCTCAGTACCA
>JARJDS010008524.1:0-10344 GCA_030264155.1 Atheta pasadenae | reverse complement strand
TTTTCGTATTTACACAGTGAGTCATTAGGAAAGGTTGTGTCAGGATGTGTGAATAATAAATAATAAAGTTTTGTCGACTTTGGTATGTGACATGAATTAATGACGTCGTTTTTTTCGCAGTTTATTAGGTAATATTGATAATATTGATAAACAGTACGTTGTTTAGGTGTTAGGAACTTTTATATTTTTGTGATATAATCAATCATTATTTTTGTAATTTATGTATAAATCGTTATAATTTAATTAAACAAGAAAGGTGGTGGTTTTAGTTATTTTGGATTTATTTTCAGAAATACTACAAAATAAATCGAAATAACATTAACGTGATTTTATTAGATTTGTTAGTGCCTAATTTAAATATTTTTTTGAAGGAATTTATTTCAAAATGGCGGTTGTACAGGGTTATTGCAATGGCGTTTTTTTTTTGTTAGGGTCAGCGACTTGACAAACAGCTTCTGTAATTATTATAAAATCTAATAATAATCAAAACATTTTTTATGATTTTGCATTAAAAATGCTTTTTGCGATATATTGATTTTTGACCAAATGGCGCACTTCTAAGGTAAAAAGTGAAAAACATGTGTATTCCAAGATATATTCCTAATTTCAAGTCATTCGGTTGAAAATTGTCTGAGGTAAGACACGCTTTAATACTGCTGGAAGCTAAAATGTAAAAGGTAAAATCAGCAGCTGAATCTTTTACAATTAATTTGTTTCCTATAAATCAAACGGCGCAAAAATTTTTATGACTTAAGTATTGTTTAAGCAAAAAATATTGTTTTTATGACAATTCTAGAGTGGCCTAACCCCTTAAACATTTAAATGAAAAGCAAATAAATTTGATCAGAAAAATACTTTAAACCTTGCAAATAAAACAATATATGCTTTTGTTTGGTTGGTTTGTTGTGTTTTGCAAGTTTGTGTAAAATAAATTTGCAATCTTTCATTCAGTGAATAGTGAGGAATGAACACATTCACAAAAATCTCTTTCTTTATGTTGCATGTTCGTTTGACATGAATTTAAATAACGCACATTGCACGTACAAGTATTACAATGAAACTCCTCTCTGCGTGATAGAAAATAAATGTAGGAGTTTCACAATATTTTCTCTACTGGGCCTTACAGCATGTTTGTTATAAACTGGCCATTGTTTATTGAATTGGGCATTGAATTGTTCAAGTATAAAATTGAATTTAGGATTTAATGCCACAGGTTTTTTATTTGTTAAACGCACTAGATTTCATCCTTGCAGAATATTATTTATTTACTTATTATATGTTTTAATAATGCATATTGCGTGTATATTATGTACTAATGACGCAAATAGACTTTAGGAAATAGAAGATACGAGTACTAAATAATGCTATCTCATATTATGCACGCCAGCATCCTTGAACCAACTAAACTGTGGGAAACGATTCATGTGCGCTCGAGCATTGTGATAATGAAGCGAGTACGGCACAAACCCAACTGATGACTACTACGCCTTTACGTCGATACAAACAGTCATTTGCATCCTCGTTTTTTTCTTTTTTATTAATTTTTTTATTCAGTTCTGATCGAACATTACCCGCCGCTATCACTATCACCGCACCACGCAGCGAGCATATCTCGCCAAATGAATGAAACATGTGTGACTGTTATGATGCCTTCGTTGTTTGTAAAAGTGGATGATTTCACAACTCCTGGAAATGACATTTATATGTAAATATATTTAGCGCGTGTTTGTAGTTTTGGAAATCACGATTTATCACTATAATCGCCAGATTATAATAAAATAAATAATAAACAATAATATTTGGACATGAAAGTTCAAATATTAGTAGTCACAACATTAATTATTAATAATTAAAATTAATATTTATAAAAAATTGTTTTTGTGCAAAATTAAATTCAATACTGTGGATATTTTAAAATAATTTTTAATTTTATAGCGTTATTTCTTTTAATTATCTCATTATCTTTTGTTTGAATGTTTTAAGTTTGCCGCAATGCGTTTTATTGTTAACTTAATATTAGAACGGATATTGTGAAAATAATAAAATAAGTTTTGCGGTGTAATTGTTGCACGATAACAAAGTTTGGATTTCAATTTTTTTTACTTTGAAGTTGCATTTTTAAAGAAAAAAGTTCGTGTTTTGGGCATAATTAGGCTTAACGCTCAAAGTTTTCTTTTTAGGTTATTTACATTCAGTCTTTTACTTTTAATTTTATATTCTCGAAAAGTTGCGGTTTATATGCTTTTCACACTTTTTCATGTTAAATATTTATTGACGTATTAAATCAAAAGTTTTTTGAATTTTTTTTGTATTTATAAAGTAAACATCTTTGTGATGCTTGAAATTTTTGTTCAAGTTATTTTCGAGATTGTGGATATCAATGTTTTTGAACATTTCTTGGAACTCAACCAAATCTAAAAACAGACAAACATATGATTTCTTTTCATTTTTTTGCTTCATAACTTCGTGCGTTAACATCAAACCGATGTTTGTTTTTAAGATACATGATAATTATTTATTGATAAAAACGTACGATCGAGTTGTTTTTGTTTGTGACGAAATTTTTCGACGAAATCAGTTTGTGAATAGTCGAGATATTACCGCAATTTTATTTCGTTTTGTTTTGCAAATAAATTGTTTTGTGTTCGTTTTCTCATAACACAATCAAATGGGAGTAAATCCCATATTAATTACACATTACACATGATTACAATAAGCCACCCATCAATGAAATTTCATGTATAAAAATAGTAACAACTTTTAATTTCATTTCAGTCGTGGTTTGACACCGCCGCATCGAGTGAAGTCAATATCAATGGCAGCGTTCACACAAGAAGAAATTGAATTACTAAAAACGCGAGGTAATGATTATTGTCAACAAGTGTGGTTGGGATTATACGAAGGCACAAAGCCATCGGACGAACGAAGCGTGCATACGTTGATGCTCGACAAATACGAGAGGAAGCGCTACTACATGGAGCCGTCCATTGCTTTACGCAATAGTTACAATAAGCAGAACGTGAACGAGGTGACCAAACCAACGAAGCAGGATGTGAAACCATTGACTAGTATTATAGCGGAACCCAGGCCGCTGAAAGTGAACAACCACATGAATAACTTGAACAACATGTTCAATGGGAACAACATTGAAGATAATTTTGTTGCTGATTTTGCGCACGCGGACATCTTCAATGCGTCTATTGCGTCCAGCGACGACATCAAGAACTGCTCAACCAATCAGGCTTCCTTCGCCAATTTCGACAACAATCCGATATTCTGCAATGAAAGTAAGTCGTCGGTTAAGTCAGGCTTTGCCTTTTAGACGGTGGAACTTTCTATTTTACGTGTTTGCACGTTTACGTTTGACGTCGTTTTCAATTTGTGTGCCTTTTCTCCCCCGACGTTGTTTTTATTTCTAAATCGTTTGGTAAAAATTAAGAATTAAAAACAATTCATTTGCAGCTCTGAAGCAAACCAAGGAGTTTAGTATATTTGATCTGCAATTCACTAATATCGGCCCGGTTTATAATCACGTTCCGTTATTTCCTAAGATGAATCTCAATCGCTGGAGTAAGTCGACAATAAAGCGCGCACCAATTGCTTCTATTGTTTCGACATTATTCATTCTTATGTCTTAGTTTTTCGTTATTACGTTGACTAATTCTGCGTGTTGCAGAATTTTTATTGAATCAAACAAAATTTGTTAGCGGCGTAGATTGAAGCACCCAACTAAATTCTATTGTCGCAATCATAATTTAACTTTACTTTATACACCCTCTATGTTAGTTTTGTGGTTATGTAGATTCACAGCAGGCGTTTGATTGCTTTTGATGTGTATGCTTGTTGTTGAGTGGGTTGCCTAACTTGTATTGTTTGGAACATGTTGTTATTTTGTTTGTGTTTTCAGATTTTCAAAATGGCACCACCATGAATAGTAATGGCTTCCACAATGTCAACGGAAACTTGAACGGATTTAAAAATAATGTTATCAAACCTACTCCGCCTCCACCAGTTGTGAATTTACCGCAAGCGCCGGCTGTAGACCGATATGCTGCGCTCAAGGATCTTGACAATGAGTTGAAGTCGCAGACGCAACTTGATTGGAACTCGGCCGGATCAAATTCTAGTCTTTATAGTTCGCCCACGACGCCGGGCTCATTTTACAGTTCTACCGCATCTCCACAAAGCTCATCATATGGATCTCCTAGTCAAGGTAATATTTACATCACCAATATATTGATTAGAAACAAAAAATAGAAAAATAAGAAAAACTTATAAATATTGTTTTAAATTAAAAGGTCAATTTATGAATTTATACCCAACGACTGAACAAAGCCACGTTTCAAACCCATTCAACTTGAACGGAACGTCAGGACTCTGCGCTTCCTTCAATGGAAACCCGAATCCATTCCGTGCCTCACCGGAAAACTTCATGTCGCCACACAACGGCGACATTCAGTCTGCCTTCGGCACGCCGATTAATGGCACGACGTGGACGCCTAATCCGTTCAAAGTAAGTTCTACACACAGACATATAACGCTCACAAACTAAAACGTAAACTAAAGCGAACATAAACCGCATTATAAAATTACATCCGCTGTTTCAGATTGCAAGCGGTAATTCGAGCAATCCCTTCTTGTGAGCCGCAGCAGCGCCATTGTGGACGGTAAAGAACCATGACGAAATAAAACAAAACAAACTAGATAGTATTTAAACAAATCTACGAAGTGACATCGCAAGATCAACATTCTACCGACTGGAAAACGCCCAGTATAGAATAAATACAACAACAACGCAATTGCGTTTATATGAATGAACGTTCCGAATCTCCCTTCTCTTGCTTCAAGTATCTATCCGTTATCTAGGACAGAAGTAAGCGATATTGTTACGAAGATATACACACACCAGCGCCTTATATTTATGTTTTCAACGGTGAATTCAATATCTTCGCGGCATATGAAGCCAAAAATATTTATGTAGCTTTCATGTTATTTTAACAATGTACGTATGTTTTATTTTTCAATGTTAATTCGAAATTTCCTAGCCCGCTCGGTTTTGACGAACAATTTTATCTTAATCTATCGCCAAACCGCATACAAAGTGAGTAATGTGAGTGAATGTAAGTAACACTTATAGAATTCGGTGGCCTTTGGTTTTTGTACCATGTAACTACTGTGATAATATCACTCAAAACTAAAATTCAAAGCGTAATTTAAACGATGAACTAATGTTGGAAGTTATAGTGGTGAACGAGAAGCTGGATGCCTATGATAGTTTTCTAAGCAACAAGTTATATTTATACAGAATGTGAATGTTCGGGAGTTGAGTCGAGATGTGTAGCGCAATATCTATGTGAAGTGTAAATAATCTTTATTAATTAACATAATTATTCTTATAACGAGTTAGACGCGATAATATGCTTTAGTGTTATAGGTAGGCAAATATGTATGCTTTGTTTGGAGGAAACGAAAAAGAATTAAGTAAGGATCCAATTTTCCGTTTTTGTACGGATCCTCCGGGAAAATGTGTCCGTCCAGAGCAACTCGCCATTGATGGCAGAGGCACATTTTTACAACATTGTATATTATCAAATATATTCTGTTATATTATACATTAGTGCACCTTTACAAATTTTGCATTTGCCAATGCGTGTACTAGTTTTGTAGCTTAGAAATAACTTTACAACTTCAACTTCCTGATGTCCTCAATTTTGAAGTCGACTCTGTAACAACACATACAATTTTATTTCTCATCATTTAAGTACATTATTGCATTTGTTTTTGCTGCAATGCGTACGAAAACTAATACTAAATGTTAATTACCTTAAACTCATAACTGTACGCACTTCAGATGGTGTCAAACGCCAAGTTAAAGCACCTTCATGACTTCCCCAATAATCCGCTATTTCTGATACTTTTTCAAAGTTTAAAATCGTTGCGATTTGTGTTAATCTCGCAAATTTATCACGTACGGACCAAGATGTTGATGTTGTTAAATAACCAGATAAACTCCTTACTTCTTTATCCATTATAAGTCCTCCTAACTGAAAAATAAATTTTCGTAAATTCATTTTTTTTAGGTTAGGTATAATCATCACTTACTCTGTTAAACGAAGCTTTCATTACAACAGTTTCTAATCTTGAAGTAACTTCAGTTGTTACAATTGCAACTAATGTGTCATAATTTCCAGTTGTCAATGATTCCTTAAACGAAGACAACAAAGAATCCAAATTGAAAATTAAAGTTTCTGCGAACGATCCACCAGCTTCGTAAGCAGCTAAATCATCTTCAGAAAAGTGATGGTTTAATGTAGAAAAAGTATCAACCCACGTTGTAATTCTTGGTTTAATTGCGCTAGTTTTTAATTGTTGCATGCCATAATCACTCACAGCTTTTAGGTTAGCAATCACTGAAGACAAACCAGATAAACAACTTTCCAATTTTCCGCGTTCATTTTCTTTCATTCCAGGTAGAACCAGTTCTATTTCGGCCATTATACTGTCACAGAGTGTCTCTACATATTCAGCAGATAAATCTGCATTGTTTAGTGCAACCTACAGTTATATACAATTAAATAGATATATAAATTGACATTTTGTAACTCACGATAAAAGTTGTACGTGCTTGTTCGGCATCATTAGGTTGTAATCTACCTTGTTGAATTGAAGTCTGTAAAACATTGTAAGCTTGAGTTAAATCAAGATAACCAGATGGGTAACCTTGTTTAAGACGATTTTTTAAAACGGTGCAATAGTCGTTTTCTAAAACTCGGCAGCCATTGTTGATAATAGCACAGCAACCATCCAAACTTCCGGTTGACAATGCGCGTCTTATACATTTTCGTATAATGAAGAAAGTGTCATCAACAAGTGAAGATGTTTTCATTTCTACTGTTGTATCAATCATATCCATTGCTACTGCTTTAGAAATTGATTCTTCCATGAAGTACTGCTCCAAACGAAGGTAATAACCAAGTAATTCATGTTTACTTTGGCTTAGTTGGCTATTATTTATTAGTTTCTCTAATTGTGCTTCTTTTGTTTTACGTTCTGATAAGTCCGGGATACCAACTTCCAAATCAGTCTGTTTGATATTTAATATTGATATTAGAAATTGAAGTTTTAGGTTAAAAGTAAAAAATTAGAGGTTAGAACTTACCGCTACTTTCCTTCTAATGTACTTTAAATATAACTCTGTCCTAGCATGCATAATAGTCATTTCACCAATTAAAACATCTAAATCTTTTGGATCAATTCTTTCTAATTTACTTGAACTTCCTGATGTATTAACATCATTGATTAATGATAACTTTTTATTAACTTGCCGGTTTCTATTCATTTCAATCATAATTCTATGACATTGCTTGTCACATTCCGATTGTAAAATGGAAATTGCAGACAATAATCTTCCTGGTCCATAATAACTCTCAATAGATGGATGTTGTGAGTCAATAATTCTGGCAAGTCCTTCAAATAACAAAGTTAATGTGTCTGCATAAATCACATTATATCTTTCATCGGCAACACTTGTATTCAATGCAGTATTTAAATTTTTCTGTGCTGTATCTTGTAGTTTTGTTGATAAATACAAACAAAACTCATGAATTCCTTCCTCGTGCATGCCAATCAATGGGAATATTTTAAAAAATCTTTCAATTGAAACCAAATCATTATTTCGTATTGCTTCATCAAATCTATGCTTTACTATAGCTCTCAGTTGTGTACTAGCATCTTGTAATGTGTGTACAGACTTTAAAATTCCAGAAGCTTTTTTGACATCTGCTGCAGTTCGCTTAAGTAAATTTTGATCAATTGTTAAAAATCTATGAATGTGACCAGCACCAATTTCATACTCTTCATTGTTAATCGCTGTTTGGACTCCTTGAGCACAAAATTCCAAATCAATTAGGTCAGATACTCTCCGATGACTTTCTTCAATCCTTGACTACAAGATATATTTACGGTAACACTATTGTTTAATTTTATATTTATATAAAAGTTTTACCCTTGCTGCATCAAGCGATTTAATCTCACCACTAATTTTGTTTGATGCATCAGAAATATTTTTGATTGTTTCTACTAAATTCCCAGCTTCATGTTGTACTACTTTGAGCATTGGGACTACTTTTGTCAAGCCAAGGATTTTATCGTCAACGTACGTTTTTTGGGATAATTGATTAGACAATTCTTTCATTGCTTCAGCCTATAATATAAAATTGATATAAACTAATAAATAAGTAATCAAGAAAGGATGTTTACTTCAATCAACTTTATTTCTTCTAATTCCTTGTCAATTTCTTCAATAGAAGCATTTAAAGCCCAATTCGTTCTACTTTGCACATCCATGCTTGACATCATAATTATTTGAACAGTTTAACAAGAAGATACTTGTATTATTTGTTTATAAATTACACTTCAGTGCAGATAGACCTCGACTACGTTATTTGACACATCTGGACACATCATTTCCCTCATATCCATAGATTTAAGGTTATACCAGTGTTATACGCAGCAATACGCGTTATACGGGTTATACCGGGTTTTACCTGGTTTTACCCAGTTTTACCCTGGTTTTACCTAGTTATACCATTTTTTTAAATTTTTATTATTCTAAAAGCTAAAGCATATTTCCCTAAGGACCACTAAAGCGATAAAAATAATACAAACTGACAGTTATAAAATCTAAAATTGCCTCTGCCTCTGTCATCGAAAATTGTCTATTACTCTTCCCCCAATAATATTATTTGTTTTTTTAAATAATATAGTGTTTATTTATCAATTTTACGTCATTTGGTGCAACGCATGTTGTACAGTTCAATACGACAAAATGTCTACAAAAAAAGAACATTGGAAATCTTGAACAATTTCAGATAAAAGGGCAAATTTATCAATCATCAATTTATACAATGATGAAGTGGTTATTGCCATTGCTGCAGAAAATTTGTAATTTAGGGATATCATACTTAAGGCGTTAGGCCACTCGAGGCTGCCAAAAAGGCATTTGTTAGATTTTATATTGTATTACTCAATATTAATCAAAATAAATCTTATATTAATAAATAATTATAACGCGATTTTATTATAGAGAAGAGTAGGCCAATTTAATTTTTTTAAATTTTTTTCAATATATTCCATCATTGAAGAAATATTTATATAAGTTTGGCATGTAAAATGAAAGTTACTATGAATACCTTCAAAACAAATCCATTTATGTACTTTTAATAAAATATTTTATTACTCAAAAATGAGTTTACTAAAATCGTTTTTTTGAGAGCTGGTAACACTTTATTTTTTAGTTCACTTTAATTGTTTTATCTGATTAAAGCCGTTCTTTGCAGGCGCAGTTAGTTATTTCAATAGGTTATTGCAAGCGGAGTTCTGTTATAAGCTATACAAGATGTGATTGGCTAATTTGGACCGCGGTCTAAACTGGTCTAAACGTAGCATTCACTAGTACCAAGGGAGCCGCGAAATTTATTCACTGAGAACAATTTTCCAAAGTACTGGTAAAGTATTATTTTATGAAATCTTCAGGGGAGGCGCCAAATAATTCAATATTTTTAAGGGCGGCGCAATAATATAAAGTTTGCAAACCGCTGCTATAAGATCAAAAGTATTAATTAGCGATGTCGCTAAAAATATTAAAAGATTTTTCACAACGAAACACAGCAGACATAACTGCATTTCGCATGTCTACTCTAAACGAAAAAAAGTTACTTATCAGAAATTGCACAAAGATTCTCAAAACCTCAATTCATCAAATTAGGCATCGGCTCACATTAGGCTACACTTACATGTAGGAAAGCACATGTAAGTGTCTAATACAAATCATTTTTTAAAGCGATCTATTTCAAAATGGCGGCTATACAGCGTTTCTAAATTCTAAATTTCAAGTCACTCGGTTGAAAATTGTCTGAGATATTTGTCTGGCCACCTTAAAAAAACACAATAACAAGATAAAAGTCTATATAGTCTTAATGCTGTGGTAAAATCAGAAATTAAATATTTTTAAATATTTTGTTTTAATAAGTCACAGAAACAAAAAAAATTAAAATTTTAAAAATAATTTTAGAGTGGCCTAACCCTTTTATCGTCGGAATAATGATTTGACATGTGTGTCTGAATCGAAAAACACATTATTTTTTTTATTGTAATTGAAACATTCTGCAATTATCTGTGGAGAAACGCATTATAACGTAGGCAACCACATGCGCTCAGATCCCTACTCCTGCGCATCCCCCACTGAGGCATGTTGGTTTGCGCGCAGGACGAGTCTTCCGGTGAGTCTACCTCGCAGGAGATTCTCGGAAGAACGAGGATTCGAACGTGCGCGATCGAAGAGGT
>JARJDS010008505.1:0-12162 GCA_030264155.1 Atheta pasadenae | reverse complement strand
TCAAGATGCTATTGGAAGATAGATCCTCGTCCTCTTGTAGATACTCCAGTTTCGTTTCGGCTATTGATACTCTACCTACGCTTCCAACTTTTCAATTCTATCTCTTCGACTCTTGCCTCGACTCTTCTTCGTTCGGTGCTCGTTGAGTTCGCATCAAATGGATATCGTTTCGCTGCGGGGTGAAGCAGAAAACCCACTCGAACGGCCACGCGGCCTCCACTTCAAGTGACCTTTTCTATTTCCATGATATGCTTTTTACTTTTTTTATTCACTCAAAACCCAACTGTAGGAAGAAATAACGATCCAAATAACGAAATCACACAAATATGACAAAATTCTAATGGACACAATGAAAACAAGTGGCAGGAAATCATTAAATTTATTTTTTGTAGTATAAGTTGCCTAACTCTGAGTCTAACCTCAAAGTTTTTTTGCTTGAAAAACATAACTGAAACTGTAAGTATATTATAATCTTATTAATCCATAATTAAATATCTAAAAATTAAATATAATATTTAAAACATACCCCCAGGATAAAAATGGTTGCCATCCAATTGTATGTTAACACAGCGGCTCACCAAGTGGTTATTAATAAAAAACGTGTTTTAGACATTCCTCTTTTTATACCATTGTCTTGAGTTCGTACATATTGTACACAAGGGGTTGTAATGTATAAATGCTTAACAAATAACCAGCCAGGGGAGCCGCTGTAGGCATGAGACGCCACCCCTTTTTTGAGTTTGGTTATTGTCCAAATAAAACTAATATATCTTCCATCGAGAGTATCTACACATGGCATTTATTTTAAATTCAGAGTGGTTAAAATGTCATTGCAACTGTAGTACTTACCTACACAGATAATAAGTTAATGTATTCGTGTAACAAATTCAGCCAGACGTCGCTACAGGGTTGAATCTGATTTTTTTGTATTTGGAACGTGTGCATCAAACCAACCCTTGCTTGGTTTTTGGTTGTTAGTTCTTGAGTTGTTGGTTGTTTGTAGTTGGTCGGATGAGACTTTTTGACGGTGGCGAATAATGCGCGTTCTGCATTTTATTACCCCTTAAAGACACACTTCTTTCGTTTCGGTTGCGATTTTGCACTTCTGCACATCGAATACGTTGGAAAGCGATAAGACGCAAACGATTGTAGACGGGAAAAAATATGAAAAAGGGTGGCGATTGTGGTGAAAGAGTAAAAGAAGTGTAAAAGATGTTTGGAAACACTTATCGCGCGTCGTAAAAGAGTATTTTTATTTTAATTTTATGCGTTTGCAGGGTACACATTTTATGTGCAGGCTACTCACATTCTAACGCATAAAGTAAGGGAAAAGAAGTTGAAAAAATGGTGAAAATATAATTTGTATTTAAATTTTGTCACCCCGCGTTTCATTTCTTGCCTTTTATTGCTTTTATTGCTTTTGATATCATAAAAATGCAAAATTAGATAGGGAATAAGATTTTTTTTGAGTGGAAAAAAACACAAATTGATTATAATTACTTTATAATTACGTATATTTAGAATTTGTACACTCAGGGTGTGCTTTTCATGATTTTTTTCATCAAAATGTAAGAAATTACGTTAATTGTTATCAACATTTTGTTTTTTTTTGTCACAAAATGTTCCAAATATCCGAAATCATATATGATATTTTAAAATTTCTTTTAAATTATGAAAGTACAACTATTTCTTATTATATTTCAGTTAACTTTGAGTGCCAATCGTAATTTGTTTAATAGTTATTTCAAAAAAATTACCATATTACATGAAATATTTTAATATTGTCTTTAAAATATAAAACACAACAAATTCTATATATTATTTATATAATTTTTAGTATGAATCAAGTTTAGTGCCGTCTTAAATTAAAAACATAATATAAAGTTTTGTAACTATAAAATACGATCGTGACCACCCCTGCAAAGTATTTGCAGGATTTCAATACATTAATTCGTCCTTAGAGTTCTAGCTATACATAACCTAACAATATAACGTTAAATACGACCGTGGTGGCTTTCCTACGTCAGTGTACAGCGCACAAAAGAAGCATAAAGAGAGACAATAATTCTATAAATTCTATAAACTTTGAATGCGCCCTTCTTCCTTGTTCCAAGCTCATCTTTTCTATAATGTGTTAACTTCGACTTCAACCAAAGCGCTTAAGGATATTTTCTTAAAACTTTGTTTTGAAGACGCCTAGTAGCGCAGTTCTCCACAGCGTCGAAGTTGCTTCAAGCCAGAGCGAAGTGAAATTTATTTGCCAATTTCAAAGAAATAAAAGTTTTCCAGACTACTACGCCAAACCAAGCAAATGAAACGCCCTGCAGCTAAATTTATTTCTTTATTTCACGTTAAAATACTTTACAGCCAGCGTGGGACGGCGCAAAACTGTCAAACACTAAAAAATTAAAAAAATAATAATTTGTAATCACAATAATGACACCTAGTTACTAGTTACAGTTCATCTAGTGTTTGATTGTATCATTTGTATTTTAGTTAATAATAAGTAGATGGCGTTAGTTGACATAAAATTGAAAGTTTTGAATCATTTTGTTTAGGAAGTAATAAATTGTACAAAGAAAAATATTTCTATTGAATATAATAGTAAGCACATTATAATCCAGAACATAACACATATAATTCGCATTCAACGCAACACAATGCAACACAATGGGCACACAATAATCTGGTACAATGGCGCTCACGTTCGTTTCCGCATTTCCACGTTTCCAGCGTTTGATATATGCCATTCGAGGCACGTATTCGGCACGAATTTGCGATCATATAACCGACTGGAACTGTATAAGCAGACAGCACTTGCAAACCACTCCAACTCGACTCTTGTTTTAGCGCGCTTTTAGTTTTAATGACTGAGGATACACAAGGCGCAAAATACGCAAGGGTAAAACGGAATTATCCAAGTGGGATTTTGGACAGCGCTAACGGAAAACAATAACACAGTGCAATCGCCGTATTGTTGACTTTTTGTGAGTTTAGTGAGTTTTTTTGTGCGAGTTTTGTCAATGAGTTTATAACAATGACAGCACCTAGTGGGAGGCACACTGGTTGTTTTGTTGTCCGGCTTTAAACGATCCACTTTTACAGTCACAGCTTGCTGCCAACTTTTGCACCAACTCCCTCCCATGTATCCAACCAACCAAATGTTGGTTGGTTCCAAACTCGATCGCTTTTGTTTCGAAGCATTCGGCGAAGCTTTCATACAAAATGGCGTCGAGTGTGCCATGAGATTAAATGGGTGTGCAATGTGCAACCGAATCAATTGGACTCCCACTGCGAACCATTCAGTATTACTTAGAATTGTTTTGTTTAGGTTATGAACTTGTGTTCATTGTGTGTGGTTGAAATTATTTGGAAAATTAACTGATTTTAACTGTCTGAAACGTGAATGATTTTGTTTTAATGTTGTATTATTTAGATTCAAATGTTTTTTTTGTTAAAACTTTGAATAAAAAGCTTCGGTTTCTGTTTCTTTGCTTTGTGGCATTCTTCTTTTCTTTTATAATTTTGTCCACATTGCGTTTGAGTCGAGTATCGAATAACAAAAATTCTTTTCTTTACGAGTTCTCTTTTCTGTCAGCAGTTAATTCATTAATGTTTATTTCGATGTTTAGTTTAAGTGTAATTGTAGGTAGACGCGCGGTTTGTCGTTCATTCTTTTCATGATATTCGTTTAAAAGGTACTTCAAGGGTTTTGTACTTGTATTGTCGTCTTTGTGTAAAATATAATCGTGCATAATGGTGAAAGAATGAATTCTTTACAGAAAAAAAAAGGATAAACGATTGAATCTATATGATATTTAGTGGAAATCACAATAAGAAGTAAGTATTTACTTTAAAATGAGTTTAAAGGGTTTAAAATTAGGTTATGTATTGAACACTAACTGATTTTTTTATGACTATGATTTTTGTGTTTTAAAACTTTGAAACTTTGTGGATCAAAACTAAGAATATTCGCTTGCCATGATACGCAATTTTTTTGATTATATTTTTTTTATAAAGGGTAAGAGTTACCCTTAAACGTATAACAAAATCCAACCTTTAAATTAACCCCCAAATATATATTTTTTGCCATCAAAGTTTAATCGTATGTATTTTCTACAAAAACTAATTAAAATATTGAATGCAAAATGGTATACATTTCAAAGCTAAAATAAAATATGTTAAGGGTTAATTTATGGATTAAATGTTGTTTTATGTAAAAGAGCAACTCATCCTCTATACATAAAAAATATAATCAAGAAAATTGAGTGATATACGGAAAAGTTACACGCAAATTAGAATAGCGTGTTTTCAAGGAAAAACAAAAAGATAGGCAACTTTAAAAGCAAAACACTTAGAAACTACGTTTTCTATCGCATAGAATATGAGAAATCGATGAATTTAAAAAAATATTAATTGAAAATTGTGTTTTCTTTGTTTTGAAATGATTTTTGTCAGTGAAAAATGTTTTGTAAAACCAAACGGGAAATTGTTTCCGTACACTCGGTTAGACGTACAAGATTGCCGTGTTCGACGAGGCGGCAAATAAAGTGAATCTGTTTGGTGTTTCTTCTAGGACTCCATCCTTCTTTTCTGCATTTGTCGCGTTGCCAACAATTTCAGGCCCCCTTGGCCGCATCGCTGCTCGCGGGCATTTCATCTCCGCACCCGCGCTCAAGACTCAAACTGTGTACAAAACAAATTATACCATTTTCATTCGCCATTTCGCGAACGTTTTACGACTTGCTGCTGCCGGTGGTGGTGTGTTCGAGGAGGAGGACTTAAAAGCATCGCGGAACACTGAAGCGAGTCGCCTTCGCTTCCGGATGTGGCAAAAACATGGCGACGCATAAAAGCAAAAGCATAAAGAGATCTTGATGATCCAGTCGAGCGCGGCTTTTTGTCAAGACGTGAACTGTTCCAAACACACTTTGGCGAATGCGACAAAACTGAAAACAGCGCAAAAAATTCTACACAAAGATTTACACGCTTCACAAATATTTATTGTTGGATTTTTTTTAGGTTAAGATTTTATTTTTGTTATAAACTAGGTAATTCAAGGTTGCATAAGGCTTGAAATATTTACTAAAACTTTAAAGTTATGCCGCCATCTATTGATTTGTGATATAACTAAATTCAATAGCTCAAAGTGTATGCGAGTCAGACGCGTTTTGCGTTGTTTGGGAATAGTAGTGTCACTTTTGCAAACCGCCGGCGGTTTCTTCGACGCAATATCTCGGTCTCGGGCGTGAATGTTCAATGCGCGGAATGCGAAACGCGAGGGAAGCGGGTTTACAATTTTCAATTGAAACCCGCCAGCCGCACACGCACACTTACATGTGCCACAAAACCGCGTCTTGTAAAGCGCTACCGTCACCTTAACGCCTCCGCTTAAACCCCACGGTTAGTTCGAAAGCGAAGGAGCCGGGAACGGCGGATATTACTATTGCTGGCGTCTGTATTTTGCTTTGCAGTTGCAGACCTTTCCTTCGACGTATTTCGAGGGGAATTTCAAGAATTACAACTATATTTCGACGTTTTCTCGGAATATTTTGAAAATATTCTAGAAATTCAAGTTTTCACATCATTATTTTATAAGAAACTTTACTCAAAATACTTTAAATAATACTCACAGTAATATTTATTATAAATAAATTTTAAAAAACAAGAAGTGTTAAAAATTAATTTTTTAATTTTAAGAATTTTTGGGGAGAAAAACAATTTCAATTTATACTAAACTTTTTTCTGCAATTCTCAACAGTACATATTTTCGGTTAAGTTTTTTAAAAATATTATTAAACCTATTTTGCATAATAAATTAATAATAATAAAAAACTAGTTTTCTAATATTTTTAGTTCAATTAGAACAACATTCGGCCTCCAGTGTTTAAAGTACGAAGCTGAACTGAATAACATTAAAGAATTCATGACAAAAATTTTAGATTTCTACACAAAAATTGTTATGATGTTATTCCTTTTAACCTTGGTCGTTAGGTGGCGCTACGCTCTGTGTCAGTACTTCGGCCATACTCGACATAACTCGGCAAAACTCGTCATTTCATATATTTTCTAACCTTTTAAAATCGTTCCAAGCAGGTTCCAAGTCTTATTCATTTTCCACACTCAGAGTACATAACAAAATGTTACGAAACGTAATTTCTCGTATCAGAAACATATCGATTAATAAAAGATTAGTTAACTCCTCGTTCCTTACAAGACCAATATGTACCTCAAACGTTTTACGTCGAGAAGTAGATGAT
The DNA here is from genome assembly GCA_030264155.1 of Atheta pasadenae. Taxonomy (NCBI): domain Eukaryota; kingdom Metazoa; phylum Arthropoda; class Insecta; order Coleoptera; family Staphylinidae; genus Atheta; species Atheta pasadenae. Next base: position 5,902 of record JARJDS010008505.1, on the reverse strand, counting down.
AGAAGAGAAATGTTACGATCTATGCCTGCGGCTGATGAAGGAACAATTGGTGAAAAAGCTATTGATATTGACAGACTTCTGACTGAGTAATTACATTATTATTTTTAATTTGTCAGTTAAAATTAATGAACAATTTATTTATTATAGTAAAATGCTTGTATTTCCTGATGAAACACTACCAAACAAATTATTTAATGGTGTTCCATTTAAAGATTTACCTATATTTAATATAAGGACAACATCGAATAACACAATATTGTCTTTGACTGATAGCAAAGGAGTGCCAAAGATAATTAGAAGTTGTGGTGTTGAAGGTTTTAAAAACACTAGAAAAGGAACTAATATAGCTGCACAAGCAACTGCAATAAGTATTGCTGGTGTAAGTAATTAATTATTAATTATAAACTTTGTAAGAAATAATATCACAGTTAATATTTATTAATGATTTGTTAATGTGTTAGCGAGCTTTAGAAAAAGGAGTTAAAACTGTGCGTGTCCGAGTCCGCGGTCTTGGACCCGGTAGAATGGTAATAACTTTAATGATATTGTAGTGTTTTACTTATTAATTACCACAAACATTTTTTTAGTCTGCAATTAAAGGCTTGGAAATGGCTGGAATGGATATTGTTTCAATTACAGATAGTACCAGAGTATCGTGGAATCCACCAAGACCAAGAAAACAAAGAAAATTATAAATTAGTAAATAATACTAAACTTATAAGAATTATTGATTATTAACAAAAATAATTTACGTTTTTTGTTTATTTAATTCACTATATTGATGTTAGTGTGGTTGCATACAGTCATGATTCATTTATTTCAGTGTCCTACGTGATCCTACGTTTTATTTATATGATCCGATATGTCATAGTTTGTTATTGTAGTTTGTGGGGTTTCCACTAGATGTCGCGCAGTGTACAGGTTTTAGGGCAGCATCAGCACCAGTCTAATCAGAATGGCGATGGTGTTTTGATGATCGTGCCAACATCTCGTCGTTGCCGCGATAAGTAAACTACGAAAATCGAAAGTAAACAATCCACACAGTTATGAAATAAATCTATTGATTGTGTACCAAACACACCGTGCATTGGTGTTTGTTTTAAGTGATAAAAGTGACAAAAACTAACATATCTGTGCATCAAACTCTCCTGTTTTATGAGCCAGCTCCGATCAGAGCAAATATTCTGATGTTCAGGATGATTGAACATGTAAGTAGTCATAATTACAATATCAAACAGTAGCCAAACGCGTCCTTTCGTTCGAACAAACACTCCATTGATCAGTATTACGATGTGATAAATGAGTGTAATATAACCTAAGATACTTGTTTTATGCTTAACTGGTTAAACAACACAATAATCAATGGTTTGGTTATCAATGAAAATCATGTTAGATAAATGTAATAATATGATATTACTAAATATTGTTTTTGTTTTATTTGTGCACTTATGATTACGAGCTTGCGGTCCAAAGCCGATTTGATCGGTTTGTTAGGCGTTAGGAGAATTAAAGAGTGCTTCGACCAACCTCGACGTTTCGAGTGGCAGCTGTTTTGTTTAATTATGACCGGTTAAATGTTTGTTTCGTTAGAATAATAAGTGTATGGTGGTCGTTGGTTTTGCTTATGCACAAGTGTACATATTTATTGCACTTCGTTCAATGAGCTCAATATGTATATGTTGGCGTTGGTTTGCTAGGGTTCTCTTCTTCAGTTTGGATCGTTTTATTCATAACTGTACACCGTGCAGCATCAGTATGAAGTCATTACGTGTTGTTCACTCATAAGTCATAAGTGTTATAAGTGATATTAATGCCTTTAGCGCATTCAGGCAGTAATAGTAATGGAGCATTTGATTATTATTGCTCACTTTCTAGCAGTGAGGAAGAAATGGTAATTACTTGTATAGAGTGTATATTTGTGTATAGTAGTTAAAGTAGAAGTAGTAGTAATAAGTTGAATTAAAAGACACAATGTTTATTATGATTTTTGCTACAAAACCATCAGTTTTATTCGAATTGTTTGCTATTTTTAGTTGATATAATTTTACTGGATGTCAAGGACATTGCAAGGTTAATTTGAGGGTTTTTTTAACAAAATATATTGTAAACATCCTATATATTTAATTTTGTTGTTACGTAAAACTACATTTTTAGTTTTTTTCGTTTGACATATATCTAAAAAAAATTGATTGTGAGGAACGACAATCCGGTTGGGGTGAACTGAGGATTGTTTAGTAAAGGGGTGCATATGTTACAACTCGTAAAGTACTCCAGGTGTTGAGGTTTTAAAACTTTAAACACTAAAACCCGTTTTAATATGAGAATATTAATATTTTATTACCAAATTGGCAGAAAATTTTACAAAAAAAACGCTTAAAACTGACATTTGAAATAAAAATATTACGTACTTTGAATGAATTATTGTATTTAATGAAATATAATTGATTATAACGTTATAAAACATAGATGTGTCTACTCGTATATGGTTTGTGTATCGCTATTTGCGCAAGTTATGTGCTTCAAGTCGCTCACACGCTTGCGCCCCTTCGAATAACGCGCGTCGACGTCGCGAAGTCGCCGGACGTTTGCTTGCTCGGGGTCGGTTATGGTAACACGCGTCGCTGACAATACCAAATGTCGTTCGGAGCAGTCGCTTGGTAACCAGCCCTTCGTTCGGTTATTAGCTCGCGTTCGGCTTCGAATTATTGCGTTGTTAAGTAAAGTTGCTCATCTTTATTCTACTTATTTATTTCGTGTAACATTGTCACACACCGTGTATGACTTGGGGTTCGCCGGCTCGCACAACATTTTCCATTTCACGATCGCAGACATGGCGTGCATCTGTTTATTTATAGTTGTTCCTTCGTTTCGTGCATACGTTTACTACGTTTGCGCGCAGCGATGATTCTATTCAATATTCATTCGGAAGCTCCTCGCGATGTACGCGCGCGAAGAAATAAATTCTCAACAGTGGTAGTCGTAGTTGGTTCCTGCGAACGCGTCCAATTCACGTTCAGTTGGGTCTGATTGGCGGTGGCTAACGGTCGACAAGGAAAAATTCTTGAAACAAAACAATCGACGTGTATATTGTTAGTTATGGTTCGAAATACAAGAATGGTGCGAGCAATTTGCGGTGACTGACTTGAATGTGTTGTGAGTTTAGTGTTGTGTAGTTTTGACATGAATCATGCAGAAATTTCTGCGCTAGACGATACAACAAACACTTGAGTGCCTGTGATTAGTGTTATTTGATAATATTGTGGCGTATTATGAATAATATGTAGGTTGTCTTTCAAATAATTGATTGATGACATGCTAACAGCGTGTTCGCATTTTTGTCCTGCTGCTCTTGAAATAAATCGGCTGCGCTATGGTTCGTTGGAATTTCGTAATAATGAAAATCGAAATGCGTCGCGTGGGGTTGATTCGTACGAACATCTGACGACTTGACTCCTGACCTTCGCACGCCTACTCATTGGGGTTGCGTGCATTACATTAATTACACGCAACGGCAAATAACGAATAACCAACACGAAAAATTATTATTCGACCAATTTTGTTTTGTGTATCTGCTACATTAATCATGGTGGAACGCGTAGAAGGATTGCTCATGTTCAGGAAGCCGGTTTATAGGACTTTTCAATATCTTGAAACGTAAGTTTTTGTTCATTATTTAATTAATTATTTTGTTTATGTAATCAATATTTAAGGTTAGTAGCGTTGGGAAGTTGTGTAATTTCGTATTTAAGCGCGACTTAAGTTGTACACTTTATAAAACTGCAATGGTTGCAATTCCTAATTAACAAATATGTTGTAACTGTTGTAGTTATTGTTTCAAATATTACCTGGTTTATTATAACGGTTGGGAAAGGTGTGTAGGTTTTCATATTGATACGAATTATTGAGGTTTTTGCAATTTTAGCAAAGCAGAACTTATCAATTACCAAAATATAATGTTTGTTAGGGCTTTAAAGAACTTTCTTTAGTTAATGAAAGAGTAGCTTTTGTTATGAACAAACAAAAAAAGCGTGAGTTATTTATTTGGTGATGTATTGTTCACCATTTATCAGTCAAGAATTTATGAGACGACAATATAGACACCCCAAATATTCTTCTATTCACCTATAATCTATAACTTAATGTGGTTTATACATATATCACCCCTAAAGTTATTGATTCTTAGCCATAATCCGTGGGAAAAGAACCTTGAAAGGTCATAAACAAGGGCGTTCCAATTGTTCAAACCCCTCTAATCCCTATTATATTTTTTGAAAAGTGCAATATTTCTATATTATTACTCAATATATTAATACAAAACATACAAAATCTCTTCTACATTAATAAATATATAATGAATGAATGAATTACATGTCAATGTATTTCAATTTCCATCACTGTTTACGGATTGTCTGCTTCTTATTGTAGAAACTGACATTCTTTTATCTCATATCCCTTTATATAACGTACAATTGGTTATATAAAATTGATTTGCTGCAGATAAATGTAAGTCAGTGGTATCAGAATGGCTGGAACACATCGACGTAAAGTTATTTACATATTGAGCACGGTCACCAACGTCTGTTCGTGGCTGCTGCGTGTCTCGGCTTCACTTCGGTTGGGAGTTTCAGTGGCGCGTTTCGTCTGCATCCGCAACCTAGACCACTATCGATTTTCTCGTTCGTACGTTCGCGCCGTGTTTACTCTTCTACCTTGTGCGCTTCCACATTGCGTTACACCACGCTACATCCAGCAGCACGCATACTAATGTCGACTATACTTAGATGGATGGTTTTCCTTATATTTCCGTACATTTTCCGGACGTCTTAATGCTGGGGCTGCTGGCGCACAGCCCACGTTTCTGCAGCGGACGTTTTTCGCCTACTTGGAATTGAAATTATTTATGTTGCATTGATGGTAAAAGATTTATTTGAGGAAATTGTGATAACTTAACTTTTATTTAGTACACAAATTAATTTTATTATTTTTAGCGTGTTTAGATGCCAATTATGGCAATTTAAGCCTCGTTATAGTCGTGGTGCCCTTAGGGTACCCCTAACCGCGTAAATTAAAGGCAAGGGTGTGGTGTTTACACAAATGGAACGATATTTAAGTCTTATATACATTTGTTCAGCTTTCTAGGATTTGTAGCCTTATTATTAGTTTACTTTTACTTCTATTATTATACCGGGTGTTTGAAACAATAAAAAATAAGTAAGGAGTGATAGTAAATTCAAAACATCTTGAATTATTTTTAAATATTATTACTGTACTGTTTCACATATTTACATATTTAGTTCTTACGGTTCCCGTGTGTTACGCACATGTATACATTTAATTTCACTTCGTTTTTATTCTCATGATCTGTGCTGAAGTGAAGCTTAACTATACAAAGCTTCAACTTGAAGTTATGCACGATGTTGCAACTGTATCTTAGTCGTTAGTTCTTGTACATCTTGCATCATATCTCTGAGCAGCGTTTAATGTTTCTTTATTTATTGTGTTTACTGTGCGCGGTTTGTGTACATTCGTCGTAATCAAGGGCAAACACTCTTCGTGCGCCAGCCCCCTCGTGAATTGTCAGAATTAGATCGGCGCGATGCATGAGAACACGTTCGATGTAAAATATAACGGCAATGACGTTATTGTAAACGCATATGTGTGCCGCATTGTAAATATTTTCCAATTAATTTACTTTCGAAACTTTATAGTTAAGTTTTAGGTTGCGGCTTGTGTTTGTTTATATCGTCGTGCGTTTCAAATGAAAAGGAAGGGCATCGATATATCGATAATATACGTTATTATCGTTAATTATGGGGTTTTGAATAAATATCAAGGAAAATACTTTATTAATGAGACGTAGTGGACAAGGGCGCAACTGAATTTTCATAGTCACTCAGTAAAC